>JAWPHD010001815.1:0-292982 GCA_037043455.1 Cyrtodaria siliqua | reverse complement strand
ACGCACGTGTAGATTATATGCACCATCACCTCTAACTGACTCATGGCTGACTGATCGACTAATTGACAACTCATATATGCACTGACGCATTCATGTAACCGACTGACTGACTGATTTACCTACTCACTCGGAGACTGAAGGATTAACTGGATGATTAACATCCCGTCTATCGAAACGTTGTTGACCAACTGACTCACTCGCTTGCGCACAGAATACTTAATGAATCACTACTCGCCTTCCGACTTTTCTGCTTGCTAAGATACTTATATAAAACATATATTTTGAATTCGTTCCTTTTTCTACTTATATATGTACTCTTATTCACGCAGTCATTCGTCTCTAAATAAAAGTCGAACAGTAAATTAAGATTTCAAGAACGACAGTCCACAAAAACACGCAACAATTACAAGGATAAATATAAGGCAAGGCATGTGACAACCTCATTCAATCTTAAGCTACTTTTGTCACGCTCTTATTTATAAATAGAGAATATTATGTCAGTGCCTTTACTATCAAGTTTATTAGGCGAGGCATAGAAAACGAAGAATGGCGATGCACTGTCGTAGATTATCCACATTTTCTTTATGAATTACTATGATTACCTATTTCTCAGAATGTTACGCTTATCGACGTCGCCGCCATGTTTTTTTTGTTTGTTTCATGACGTCAGGCAACGTTACGTGCATGACGTCAAATAGCGTTACGTACAATAAACGCCGAGGGATTCCGCATTGCTTTGCTAATTTTTTGTCAGTGCCTAATAAAGCAAAATTTATTGGGTCATCCCTATATTAGGCAGAAAAGTGCATATTTGCATGATAAAACAAAACCATCGATGCTTTTTGTTATGTATATAGCTTATTTGCTAGTATAAATGTCATGTTTGTAATCAGGATAATCAAACCTAGCCCTCATTGTTAACCAACTAAACGCGGCTAATACCATTCAGTTATTGACAAAAAAGGGGGTTTCACAAACAAAACACAAGTACCTATATTTTAAAATGCAAACTCGTAAAGGCGGTCAACTGTAGTACGACGTTTTAATCGGTTAGGTGTTTGTTTACAAGGAAGTATGTGATAAGCTCCATTACCATTACTCCAAACGCACATTCTTGTATTTATAGTATAGTTGCAGCCGCGGATCACGAGTGGTAACATTGTCACCGCAATACGCCCTTTTATCTAAAAGTAAAAGCAATTTCAACGAAACAATCACGTCAGTAATCAAGCTAAATCAGTCTTTAAATCTAGTTTTGTTCTTCAAAACTAATGTTTCCGCTTATCCTAAATCGTAGATTGGCTACTGAATAACCCTCCAAATAAAGGAAAAAATGACACTACAAAAACGTTTATTAAAAATCTGTTTAGGCGTTAATGTCATATACTAATGTATATGTGTCGATTAAAAGTATAGGTTTATTCACTGGTTCTTAAAATTCTCGTAATTGAATATGCGTAAAATGAAATATGAGTTGGTAACTCTTTATTCAACGCTTCACGTTTTGGGGTTTAGCCAGGCTGGTTAAAGCCGTTTACATGTCTATAGAGTTTGGATTCTCAAAATAGGTAACTTATATATATACATACCTTGTCTTCAGTAGGTTTAGAAACGTTGTTAATAGGCTGTAAAGGTTGGCTGGTTTTGGCGGGATAGCTACATTACGTGTGGCGTCACGGGCGAACGAAGCTATCATTCATGAACGAAGTTAACAAAATGGATAATACAACTGATATATGGCAGTGTACTTGGGTATATATATTTATATACGCTAACTTTACATCATAAACACTGAACGATGTGTAGTGGGGAAGCAATATATAAATACGCAGATGTAAACACCAGATGTATACTTATATGATCGTATTAGCATATATGAAGTTTCCTTCTTCCTTTTTTGAGCTTTTGTTTAAGCTGTATACGCTTTGATAGGTTCTCCTGTCATTCAAACGGTGGATTTTTAATACGAAAGGTATGATTTTCATTCACGTTATGACTGGTATGTGGAAAGAGTGGTTTATGTATTATTGACAGTAATTAAATTTCACACAGATATAACTGCGCACATTTGAAAAGACCGCATTCTTGACACTGTAAATATATGTGTGATACGATTGTAGTGATTTAAACACGAGAATATAATAAAACGTTTTAATGTACTGTTAATTATAAATCCACTTATATATCCATTTGTTTACACTGGCTTTTAAGCATGGAGTTTACGGCAACGAAAGAAGACCACAACGTGGAGGAATTTTACAAGAAATTTGGGCAAACTTTGCCGAAAATTGTGATGGTCAATCAGGGCTTTTGTGGAGAAATAGTAAGCGATACATTTGCCAGAGAACAGGTGAGGTATTTGTTATTGTCAGTTTATGTTAGTGAACTTGATAATCTGTCTGTCTATATGTCTGCCTGTCTGTCTTTTTCAATTAATATTTACGGGTGTGAATTACTGGCTAACACACACGTTCAATGAGATATTTAACGTGTCCATGATAAGGCAGGTTTACATCTCATAAGAAGGATAGCATATTTTTATATTATCTGGTCAGGGTAAGGTATTTTGGGAAGCGTTTGAAATATTTGGGACGCGATCCTCTGGGAATAGAGACAAGTAAGCTAACCCCTCAGACACCACGTTGCAAATTTCCCATTTCGGATAGATATTTTTTTTTTATCTTGGCATAGTATACATAGAGAATCTTACATGAGTACTCATTCATTATTGAATTTATTAAACGAGTTGGCAAAATATATAATTTTTGCTAACGAGTTTATGAATTCAATAATGAATGATAAAGAATGTTAGATTCTATTTGTCACATAACTCACATATCGACGTTTATTGCATTTTGTCTGTCCCTTTAATACGCGAAACCGACATAAACCGTGGAAATTGGATCATGGTCATTATCGATATTTTTTGACAGCGCATAATAGGATCATTTGCATACTTATATAACTAGTGGCATATAGAAAATATAGAATGGTGTTATTCCACTCCCACACCGTAAGTTATGTGATAAACCATGATATCTATAATTATAATAAGGTAAGCCAAGTTTAAGTCAAATTAAACGCTTGTTTGTGCAATATAATCAACGCTTAGTTATATGTAAAAACAAGTCGATTTGAACTACACAAATAATTATCAATATCGATTTTTTAAAAATGAAATATATGTAGAAACAATAAATGTAAGTGACAAATGGCCACGAAGTGACCTTTGACCTCTAAGTATGACCTTGACCTTGTAGCCACGGACCTTGATTTTGTGCGTGAAATGTCGCCTGGTTGTGGTGAGCACTCCTGCCAAGTTATTTGAAAATCCGTCAAGGCATGCAAACGTTATTGACCGGACACGATTTGACATTTGACCTCTAAGTGTGACCTTGACCTTGGGGCTACATATCAGGATTTTGTGCGCGACACATCGTCTTGTTGTGGCGAGCACTTGTGCCAAGCTTTTTTGAAAATCCGTCCAGGAATGCCAGAGTTAATGACCGGACACGATTTGACTTTTGACCTATAAGTGTGACCTTGACCTTTGAGCCATGAACCTTGATTTTGTGCGCGAAACGTCGTCTTTTATGGTGAGCACTTGTGCCAAGTTATTTGCAAATCCGTCCAGGAATGCCAGAGTTATTGACCGGACATTGGACACATTGGCTTGTTCTTTACATATGAATAGCAAGTGTGACCTTGACCTTTGAGGTACGGACCTGGGTATTGCGTGCGGCACATCATCTTGTTATGGTGACCACTTGTGCCAAGTTATTTAAACATCCCTGCAGGGGTTGTGACATAACGGTCCGGACACGAAAATGAGTACATGTTTTTGATCTATGAACTGCAAATGTGACATTGACCTTTGAGGAACGGACCTGGGTTTTGCGCGTGACACATCGTCTTGTTATGGTTATCTGTTATGCCAAGTTATTTAAAAATGCCAGCATGGGTTTTGACGTTACGGTCCGGACACGAAATTGCGTACCTGTTTTTGACATATGAACTGCAAGTGTGACCTTGACCTTTGAAGTACGAACCTGGGTTTTGCGCGCAACACATCGTCTTGTTATGGTGATCATCACTTGTGCCAAGATAATTAAAAATCCATGCAAATGTTTTGAAGGTACAGTCCGGACACGAACTGCGGAATAAAAATAACGGGACTGAGCAAGTGCTAAAATAAAAACTAGATTATCGTGTGTCCATTTAATAAGTACGCGTATTTACAACCAACATATAGAACATAATCTAAGCAAGTGGGCAAACGTGTTTTGGTCCGTTCCAGTTTTAAGTGAAAGAGAAAGATATGATGATACCGGGAAATAATGGCAAAGTAGGATTTTTAAACAAACCTTGAGGTATTTTTTCTTTTTGATATTTTCTTAGAAAAGATTATATACTAGTTCAGAACGTATTGGTGTACATTCGGTGATGCATCTCAATGGTTATGATATACGATTGTTACTTTACAAAAAGATTAAGACTAAAAAAAAAGTTATTGAAGGTATATTCGGTCCTGTTGACAATGTTACAAAATGTGTGTCGTGCTAAATCGTAAATTTTTGTAGATTTCGAGCGAATACGAATGTCTTTGCGAGAAAATTAATTTACTTTTATTATAGTGAATGTTATAACCGCTATAGGTTTTATAAGCAATGTATTTCATTAAAAAAAAGGCTTTTATTAAGGGAAATAACTCTAGCCAACATATAAATTATTTCTCTTTAGCGCGTTCAATATAAACTTATGATACACAAAATGTATGCCATATTGGAGCCAATTATTTATAGTATTGACTGAATAAGTTTACAATAGAAGAAACAAATGTTATTAATTTTTCATTAAAACGTTATAAGGAACCACAGAAAACACATGTTCACCTTTTGATTTGGTGGCTGAACATTTAAACCATTTCTAAAGATTGCCTTAGTACATTTAAAACATTTAACATCGTTAAGAGTAAAGCTTAGTGCTTGATTTGTTTTTTGTTAATTTAAACTTTGTCTCGAGATATATAACGTGGTGTTTTATGTCAATATTCGTGTACAGATCCTGCGAATTCACGCTGTATCAAGACAGAAGCGCGTGGTGGCCAGAGCAGGACTCGGTAGCCACAGAAAACTGTACAGCATTCCCTTGAACTACCAGGCACCTCTCTGCGTAGTTACCAAACGAGGAAAAGGTACACATTCTAATTATATACTCACCAAAAAACAAGGTACCCCTTTTTTTTGCTGGTATTCCCATAGGAAAGATTTTGAGGGCGTAGGACAGCTTGAACACTGCTTTAATTAAACAATTTTTGATGTTTTTAAGCACACTTCACTGAATACTAACTATTCCTTTAAACAGCTTCAAATGTTGCAAAGCAATACTCTTTTATGTATGCTTTGTAAAGAGATGTAATTTGATGGTTTTTTGATAATCAAGAGCTGCTACCTGGACAATCGGTGTTGCGTTTTTCTGTGATTTTGTTCGAAAGCAACGTATAGAGAATATTGTCTTTAAGCAAAGGGGGTAGGCCAAACTCCGTTGTGTACTGAACTTTCATTTTTTTCCGTTTATTTGGATGATTGGTGGTCAATCTAATTATTCTATATACATCATTTATTATTTCCTGTTTTGCTGTTATTTCTGTCTATAATAAGGGAAAGAAGAATGGGTACTTTTTATTTTTGCTGAGTATATGTCTGACTCATTAATTGTATTGTTAATAATTTGAATCAATTGAGTAGTATGTCAGTGATAATACAGGTGTTTTGTAATGAGTTGTGTCGTAGCTTACACTTTTAATATCAGGACGGAATAATTCTGTTTGGCGACATTAACACATTTAACACGGGATCCATGATGCAACTTACTGTCAAATTAATGCTGTTAGTAACCATATTCATTGAATTTTGTAGCACTCATGTATTTGTCCTCCGTACCAGGGAACCCAAGGGGCAATATCGTTATATAGATACCCGAATCGTTTCCGGTCACTTCCTAGCCAGATAGATAAATGATTTACATATTAATTAGTCTCTGAAAGAAAAGTGACAACATGGCAATGTGTTACGAACAAGTCCCAAGTTGTATTTGGCCACTGACCGTTCGAAGACGGTAGCCCTATTGCCAACCCTTTTACGCTTGTGATATCATATACCTTGCCCTTTACTACTGATTGCTACTGCTGTTTGTATCAATGCGTGTTTTGGTTGAATGCTGTCCTAGAATGCTACATTTCCTGTTCGAGTTTTATATCTACTTCGATAACAAGATCTCACTAGGCTAGGGGGAGACGTTTCACAAGCGTCAAACATGATTATTTCCTCGTAGGCTCTTACATTTTAAGCCAATGTAATTGTTTCCATGACTATTTACAAAAACATAAGTGTTGTCATAAACAATGGCATGTCCCTTACTTTAATGTCCATACCAGAGTTAGTGCAATTTTGTGACCACAATGAATAACTGTAAAACTGTTTTTCTGATATCAGCATAATAATCACTTTGGAATTTGGATCCTCAAGTCTGACAAAGACATTTGAACGTTCGGAACTCTTCCAAATGTTAAAGATGCTACTACTAAAATGTATGCAAATTCCAACCTATATTAATTAATGTATTCATTAATTTAGCTGGGCAAGAGCAATATCTGTCAGATATTGTAAAAGAGCACCGTCTGCCGGTCACTGTGCAGTTCCCAAAGAATCATTCGATCAGTGTTGGAGGTCAGACTATTTGTGCAAACCACATACCAGCAATGGAACTAACACAGATATTTGATGAGATGTACCTGCTTGGAAACTTCATTGCAGATGGTAAACTATCACTTTATTTTAAATACTAATCACACATTAGCCAGTTAGCTTACCTAACGTCATGGCAGATGGAAAAATATCGCTTTATATTAAATACTAATGATGCATAAAGAATTTAGATTATCCAAAAGTGTAATGAGATGTACCGGCTTGGAAACGTCACGGCAGAAGGTAAAATATCACTTTATCTTAAATACTAATCACACATAAGCCATGTAGCTTACTCAGAGATTTGATGAGATGTGTCTGCTTGGAAACTTTCTTGCAGATGGTAAACTAAAAACTTATCTTAAATTTGCTATCCCGTCAACATCAGCCAGATTTTACAATACATTTACACCGTTTTCAAACCCACTGACGATGAAGTATATATATATAACTTATATATTTTGAGAATCTACACTATATAGACACAATATGAACGGCTTTCACCAGCCAGGCCAAACCGCAAATCTGGAGCATCGAATTAACAGTTACCAACATGGTACACATATTCAATCACGGGTATTTTAAAAATCCTTGAACAAATCAATACTTTTATTGGCACATATACATTATTATATGACCTTAACACCTGGGTAGAGATTTGATAAATGGCTGTTTTGTTTAATTTTGCCGTTATTTGGCAGATTACTGATCATACATAAGCCATTTAGCTTACTCAGAAGTTTAATGAGATGTGCCTGCCTAGAAACCTGAGCTATCACATTATCTTATATACCAAGCAAACATCAGATATTCACCTTACCCAGAAGTTTAATGAAATGTGATTACTTGGAAACTTCGCTTGGAAACTTCATTTTAAATGATAAAATATAACTTTTCGTAATACCAATCATACATCAGCAATTTAGCTTTTTACCCAAACGTTTGATGGGATTAACGTTCTTGGATTTTTGTTTTATAATAATATGCATATCATCTTCGGGAAGGCGCATAATTTCGTACTATTGACAATTTTAACTACACCGAAACACAAAAGAAACGCATCACTTAGTTAAACTGCTGTATCTTTTTTATTATCAGCACAAATTATTCGGGTTAAAATAAATTCATAAGACCATTATTATGTTGATATACTATGAACATTTAACAAAACTCGGATAGCAATAAGCGATTGACGGAGAACACCCCCAAAGTCAAAAGTCACAAAATTCAATATTTTGAGTATACGCCGCGAGCATGGATGCAAGTTGCACATCTTCTCCTCAATGACCCACTGACATTGGCGAGCAAGCGTTGAGGAATGTTACGCCACTCTTCCGTCAGTGCCTGACGTAACTATCGAATGTTGTTCGGTGGATACTGACGCCCATACACACGTCGTTTCAGCGTCGCCCAGCTGTTTTCGATTGGAGCGAGGTCTGGGGCTAACGGTGTAGAACTTGGATATTATTCTGCTGCAGAGAGTTAGTGGTTAAGCGAGCTACGTGTGGGCGCGCATTATCATGTGGAAAGACAACGCCACCCCTACCAAAATTCTGACGTAAGAATGGAATGATTTCTGGTTGGATGACGTTATTTACGTAAGATTGTGCGTTTACGTTACCTTCCAAGAACACTAAATTAGTACGACTGAATTGTGTAATACCTCCCCACATATGTACGCTTCCACCTCCCCAAGGTTGTACATATGGACGCAGCGATCGGTGACGCTTTCATCCCGTGCCTGCCACACCCGTACACGCCAGTCCAGACGGTTTACGTTGACTTTTAATACATCGGAAAATAGAGTGGCACCCCACTGGCGTCTCGTGTGACGCAGATGAACTTGTGACCATGCTAATCGTTGTTGTCTGTGTCTTGGCGTCAGTATCAACCCCTTTTTTGGTCGTCTGGCCTTGAAACCAATAGCATACAAACGATGTCTAACGATCATCGGGTGAATGACACGGCTGTAAAATAAAACAAACAGAACCATGAATGATAGGAAAAGAAAACGTTTGTGAAACACTGAAGAACTTAAACACTTTGGTGTTGTGTTTACACGGATTTATTACGAAAGTTATGGAAATACGGGAGTGAATAATCTTGTAATAAACGGTGCTGGGTCACATTTTATCACAATGTAAATGTCACTTAATATATATATATAATGTAATTATTACTAATTACCCGTGTATCCCGTGTGTAATTCTTGCGGTAGGTGTGTAGGTTCGAAACCTGTTCCGGCGGTGAATGGTTTGAATGTTGGCATCTTGAACTGGTGCAGTAACCTTCGGTCGGCCGGCTCTATGGCGATTACGAACATCGCCAGTAGCAAGAAAGCGTTGTTGGAGTCTATTTATAGTTGACATGTGACAATGTAACATTATAGCAACACGCCGTTGAGATATTCCCGCCCGCAGCAAGCCAATGGCCAGATGTCTACAATTTTGAAGAAGTCGAGGCATTTTGTAACACAAACGATCGAGCTAAGGAATTTAATTTGTTTGTTTTTTAGGGCGCGTATTCTAATAGATTACATCGCAAATACCAACGCTTTCTTGACACAGGCCACCCTAACCACCACCACACCCACACATACAGGAGAACAATGATTATTATACACTATAATCCCTTCATCTAAATGTTCGTTTGAGACATAATGTTAAAACAAATACCCCTGATACCCTCCCCACACCACCCACATCCTCCAACCCCAACCCCCAGGGAAAACGACCTTAGTTTCAAATAATAACTCATTTGACATGCTGTGTATCGCTTTCATAGATGACTATTATACCAACTAATGTGCAAAAGTATGGAAAAATAACACTGTAATTGAATTATTAGTTATTTGATGTCCTTTCCCCCAAGAGGCCCCCACCGATGAAGTAGGAGGAAACAAATGTATACAGTGTAATCCCATCATAATGTTTCATTTGAAACATAATTCTAAAAACAAGCAGACGTCCGAGTTCGAAATAATAAAATCGTTTGATATGTTGTTTATCTTTCATAGATAATTATTTACACCATCAAGAATAAATGTGCAAAAATATAAATATAGTGTAATTGAATTGTTTGTGTAATTGACCTTTTGACCACCGGAGGGCCCCTGGGTGCGGAGCCATCATCATAATGTTTCATTTGAGACATGATTACAAAAATAAATCCCCCAGATTTCTATTCCCATACACCCCACCCACCCTGGGTCCCTGGGCAGACGTCCGATTTCGAAATAATAAAATCTTTTCATATGTTGTTTATCTTTCATAGACGATTACATACACCTAGTTGTGTGCACAATTACAGACAAATAACAGTGTAATTGAATGTTTTAGTGTATTTGTACGTTTGACCCCTTGCGGGCCCCTGGGTGTGGAGTCATCATCATAATATTTCATTTGAGACATAATTACCAAAAAAAAAAAATATATATATATAAAAAAAATCCCAAGCACCGCCCGCATGGGTATAAATATTGAGCTCTGCTCAACCCGGGCCAAAAGGGCGAAAACGGTAGCTAGCATTTTTTTCCACTACGGTTTATGAACTTTTTCATCAAACCCGAGACTGCAATATATTTTCATATTTATCATGTTCGACGATTTACACATTTCTCTTGTCATACTCGTTTTATATATCACAGTAGCGTTGCCTGTGTAGTGTGGCGGTAAAACGTCTCACCGTGCTTGCAATCAGAACTTTTATTCATTCGTAGACCCCGATATGTATTTATAGATACCGGTGGTACATTCACAAATACTTTGTTTTTCTTACTTTAATTTATAATGGTTTCATTACTCCAGACTTTAAAGGCTCTAAGTATTCTTTAATCACCCTTAGGATATTTGTCTGCTTTTTATTTAGAATTTTGACTGTTACCTGTGATACATGCAAGCTTCATAACCTCTACTATAAACTAAATTCCATTTTGTTTATTTCTCGCATTGTGTTCTCGTTTAGGGCAAAGCATTTTGTTAGAAACTGCGACCATATACCGCTGGCAATGAATGGTATGAAAATACCACATTGAAGGTTCCATGTTCGTCGTCCTATGCATACCTCTTCGGGATGGCCCAAACTTTCCTACTATTGACATTTTAAATATTGTGTTCTGCTCAACCCCGGGCTAGAGGGCGTGAACGGAAGCTAGCATTCTTACTCTACCGTTCATGAACAGTCTCAATCATACCGATACTGTAATATTGTTTCATATGTATCGTAATCGGCGATTTCGAAATTCTTCGTTCGAGCTCTCTTTATCTAAGTATCGCAATACCATATCCTGTGTGGAGCGGCGGCGGTATAACGCCTCCCCGTGCTTGCAGTCAGAACTGTTATTTATTCCGATCTTTGGAGATCGTTGAGCCCAATATTTATTTATAGAAATTCAATTATCTCCTTTCATACTATTTTTGTATTACATTTCAAAATCTCCCAACCGCCACTACCAATCATATACCTGTCATTGTACTTAGCTAGGACAAAAGGAGTTACGTATAACGAAGTCCAGTATGTGCAATAAGTGTGCTTAACACATCCTTTAATTGAAAAACGAAGTATAGCTATCTAGTTGTATGGAACACCTTTCCGGAGACAATCTGTTATGAACACAGTGGTGCAAATATTTAAATATTGTACCTGTAGATAGCATACTATGTAGGTTATAATAATACTTTATCAGGCTGTATTATGCTAGGGCGTTTAAAGAAGACATATATACTACCAGTAATACAATCATATTAAGTGCTCTCTGGATCCAACAAATCAGCAGGAATATTATATATAGGTGGCATATCTGTGTGGGTCAACTAGTCAGTATTATAGAGTTACATTATTTAAAAAAAAATGATTCGCCAAATAAAGCAAAATTACACTACTCAACTTTTTATCAAAGCTCTATCCAGATGTTCAGTTTATATAGTTATGTATATGTGCCGATTAAACGTATAGTTTTTTCAAGGGTATTAAAATTACCGTGATTGCATATGCGTCAAATTAATTATGAGTTGGTAGCTATTCATTCGGCTCTAGGTTCTAGTGAGCTATTGGATCACTTTTCGTCCTTCGTCTGTCAGTCTCTCTGTCTCTCTGTGTCTGACCGTCAATAATTGCTTCAAACGACATCTTCTCAGTAACGTCTGGATTAATTTTGACCGAAATTCCCATTAATAATTATGAGGTCAATGGTTTATTATTATCAATGTATTTAAATTAAGTCAAAGCGACATCCAAATTGGCCGCTATTACCATAACGATTTAATCCTTCAAAATCTTCTTCCTAAGAACCGATTAACAGATTTCGACATTTTTTGTTTCATTAATGATCGCCTACGCCTACCTAGTGTAGGAAGTTTGTTTAAAAATGTCCTCGGAGTAAAAAATGGATGTGTCAAAAGCTTGTTTAAAGAGATTCTGGCCACGCCATAGCAGTCATAGAGTTACATGAGTTGTAGAGGAAAATATTTAAAACATCTTCTATGAAACTGCATGAGCTTGAGGTCTAGTATTTTGCATGTACCATAAGCCTATGTTCCTTTACCAAGTTTATTCAAATTGGGCCCCTGGGGACAAATGTGTCCCCGCCCTAGGATCACACAATTATTTTACATAAAGTTATATAGGGAAAAACACTATTTTCTCGGAAATCGCAAATTATAGTGCTCTCATATATTGCATGTAGCATGTAGCCATGCTATTCACTTGGTAAACTTATTTCTATCAATATATTTATTTCTACAAGTATATATATACATTCCATGTTCTGGAATATGTTAAAATAGAAATGTTTAAGTTGATTTACGTATTACTAGTAAATGATTGTGTAAATGCTATAATGATTGCCTTTCGTAAACATATGAGTTAAATCCAATTATACTGCTTTACCTTGCTTAATTGGGTGACATAAGCCTTATGCAAATAATATTACACAGTAATTTTAATTCTGTGTGTGCTATATTCAGAGATTGCTGTATACCATCAGCACGCATTCCACTCCGACAAAGGGTACTCCTACGTTCAGCCAGTTCAGTACGGTAACATTGTCAACGTGTTCCCCCCGGGCGAACAAGACACAACCAGTTATGATTTAGATACAACTCCGACTGAAACGCAATTATCATCAGAATTACAATACGAAAACAACATGCCAGTGAGGACAGCAACTCCAGTTGAAAATGTAGAGATAACCTGGGAGTTTATTACTGAACAGAAGGATTACAATGCAGCAGAGTTCTGTGAACGTTTTGGACGGAGCCTGCCGAAAGTTGCAATGATAAACCAAGGCTTCTACAGAGAAGAGGAAGACGCATTCGATAGGGGACAGGCTAGTTAATGAACTTGGTTAACATTTTAAAAGCGTTAACATACATCTCACGACTTATCTATAAAACGTTGAAGTATTCAGATGTAAAATATGTATAGCATAGTTTTAAGGGTCTGTTTCGTTTATCTGTAAATTTTAAAGTTTTCAATTGTAACATGTGTATCAATGTGCTTTGTTACTGAGATGTCTATACTACGAGCAAAATTGAATTGATGATTGTGATATTTTCAGTTTTTCAGATTTCACGCAGTATCCCGCCAGAGACGGGTATTAGCGAAGTCAAATATTGCAAAACAAAAGAACCTGTTAAGCATTCCATTGAATTATCCGGAGAAACTGTGTGTCGTTAGCAAAAATGGAAAAGGTATTATACCGAATAGTATAACAGTTATAAGAGTCTGCATGATGTTTGAAGCGTGTTTTTCGCACGATAAACATATTCTTGAAAGACATTCAAATTAATTTACTCATACATGAACAATTTGATTTTCTGTCAGAGGGCGGACTTACCATCAACATTGAAAGTTAGTGCTGTTATTGAAATACATTAAAGACAGGTGTTAATTTATATCAAATGCCAAAAACACAGCTGGTTAAAATAATGGAATTGAAACATTTGATATTTTAATTAAAAACACGAATTGCCATTATTAATTTACCTTTTTGAATTTTGACACTTATTTATCAGTTTGTAAGAGTTAACACTCATAATCCCGATCAACATTATTAAAACGTAAACTATATTTCAAGGCTGGACGTTTGAATCAGACTTATCAAGAGATAAAGTGTTGTATTTTCTGTAATTATATATTTTTCTAATATTAATTCAGTCGAAAGCGAACAGACCTTACAGCAAATAATGAAGGCTCATAACCTACCAATCAGAGTGCAGTTTCCTAAGGGTCATACGGTAAACATTGGTTATGAGACAAACATCAGCACCAATCAAATTCCAGTGATGGAACTGACACAGACATTTGACGAAACAAACCTGCTTGGAAACTTCATAATCGATGGTAAAGTATTTATTCAATTGTATGTAGAGCATGTTTCAAGCCAAAGCTGTTTCAGCATTTATTTTCAACTGAATTTATGAACAACTTTAAAATTACACACAATATTTTACAGCCAGTATATATTTCTGATAGGAAAATTAGGAAAAGTGGATATAACATTCGAACAGGAAATGTAGCATTCAAGAACCGCAGTCAACCTCCAAAAAAACACAGAAACAAATAATGATTACACAGATGAATAAAAGGCAGAAATGACATCAAAAATATAAACGGGTTGACAATAGGGCTATCGCATTTGAACAATCAGTGGGAAGAAACGAACGCTGGGGGTTTAAAGCTGGTTTTTGTGAAACAAGGTTCAGGGTGAATATGATTGATCAAGCACATCAAACCTATGTTTTGGAACCTAATTTTACATTATTTAAAACAGCTTTCGTAAGTTAAATATTTACTTCTCTCATGATTTAAATAAGTAAGGTGTTTTTATTTACCACTTAAAATGTCTGTTTCACTGATATCTAACCTACGCACTGCATGCTTGGTGGTGGACCCATTACAGTTTGCCACTATGCTTTCCTCTTTAATTGTACTATCACCGGACAGGCTATGGACCATATAATGACATCTACATAAAGACTAATCCAGCAACCCTCCTTCGATAATCAGTTTCCAATTTATTTTTCAGGTCAACCTTATAAAATTGTCCAGATAAGCCATGCCTACAAATATAGGGAAAACCTACCCATGTCATCAAATTACATTAATTTTAAGAACGTTTCGCACTTAACTCTGAGTTAAAGACACTTTTTGTCTCGTAATATGTTTTATTGATACATGTTTTGCTGTAATATGTTTTCAAAATGAAGGAGTCGAAGGAAAACAACACATTTTGCGGAAAATATGAGCAGAATGTTATTAGCCAGATGCGTTGCTAAGCACGTGACCATGACGGTGACGATATAAAATATCTAACCGTGAAATTAGCTCAAAATGACGGTAAGGACGTAGCCAGAGCTTTGACGATGCGGAAGTCCCGTACTACTAAAATGAGTTGCGAACTTGTAGGATTGGTGTGTGCAGGGTGTGGGGAGGGAGGGGGTGTTCGAGAAGGTGGCACGGTGGCATGTTCCTACTGAAAATGTTATGAATGTTAAAAAAGTAGACTGAACGCTGGAAGGTCAACGTCAATAGCGAAGTTCATATCACGGGCGTAGGAACGGTTCAATGCATGGGGGTGTGGGCGTGGGATGGGTGGTGGGAGTCGGGGCTTGCCAAACTTTAAAAAAACAATAAAAAACAAAAGTGTATGTTTCAATTATCGGGGATGTGGGGTTGGGAGGAATGTGGGTTTCGGCAAACATTTATATGTAGATGGGGAGGGGCACAACTTTTTCACAAATTTTTTGACAAGCATAGCAAAAAAAACACGCTATCCACGCTCAATTACAAGAAAACATTCCAAAGCATTATTATATCATAACATTATTATATAGGGAAAAAAGCACATTTTGAGAGCTAACCATTTTTTTCTTCAAATTATTGGAGTGTGGGGTTGTTGGGTGGTACAAAGTATACTCTGCCCCCACGCTGAACATTGTGGGCGGGCCCCACTGCCCCCGGCTCCTACGCATATGCACATAACGGCAACCGCATGCCAGCATGTTCGAAAAGTTCCAGAATAGGACTCGCATTCATTTTGTCATTTTTTTATCATGCTCATGCAAGGTCTTTATCATACTCATTCAAGGTCATTATTATGACACCGCGTATGCAAACGTGAAAACGTGGCTCTGTCGTAAATGGAATACATGTGTCTGCTATATAATTTGCAGTAACTGCAGTTCTACAGGTAAGAAGGTTCTAGGCCCATTCTCCATATTTTATCTTGATGCAAATGGAGGATAAGCCTGGCACGTTCATTCCTGTTATGCGCCATATAACCTGTCATGTGTTGATGTGCCTTAAAACCCATTTCAATTCATTCAGTGCACGTTTGCGACTTACGGTAGATGCGGATTCGGGATTTGAGATGGAGGCGTAATTTCCCACTATTTCAGAGAACTTCGTGAACAATGACTTTGCCCTGTAACTCCTTTTTAAGAACATAAATTAAGAGTTAAGTATATGATATTGGTGTTTTGGCGCGTAGATGATGTTCAGATAATCGGTTACTTTAAGCACCACGGCTGTGACATGTGTTTCGGAACGTCAAGCAATGGCTCTTTCGAGAAAATTGCCATAATCGTGACCAAGAATATATAAACATGTTACCTGTATGTTATTAGTCCCATGCCGGTTTAAACCGGAGGGTACTCTAGGTCTACCCCTGTCTGTCTATCCGTCCGTAAATTGGATCAAATAATCTGACTAAGAATTAATTGTTTCCCGGAGATATAATTAACACGGTGGCGAAATCACGTTACTTTTTTTATCGGGTTCTCGGCAAAGAAATGTAAAAAAAGCACTCGATTCAGGTATGTTTTTGCTTCATAACTTCATTTAAATATGTTGAACGTCATTTAAAGCGCACATACCTGTACAACCTGCGGTGTTCTCTCCGCTGGAAAAGGCAAACACTTTATTCCTCCAGTACTTTCTAAGATTAGTCCTCACAAGCTGTACACGGTCATAGATTTCTTTAATATCCGAGACTTTCGGAGGGCTAATCTCCGGAAACATCGAATTATTCTTTGCTGCCAAGGAAAGAACTCACTTTGGAGGAGTACTTGCGTTTTAGTTGAGTAAAATTCGTTATATATTAAGAAAGTTATGAAGCAGAAACCTGAATCAAGCGTGCTGTTTACTATTTATTGCGTGACTGAAACGATTAAAAAGTCAATTGGTTTCGCCACCGTTATTAAACTAGAAGGGTGTAGACGGCCGATTGTGTTCTACTCCACCACAGGAAATCGACCGTCAAATAAAACCTTATATGTGTTGAAAATGACCTAAAGCACCATACCAAAAACAAGCTTCGTATATCTCGAGTGGTATTACAGATATTTGAAGTAATTTCAAATCAAGATCAGCTTCTGAGCCTCTGAGACGGTAACTGTCTGTACTGCCGGGATAAGCGAGTAGAGAAACTACTCCGTCGCTTTATAAACAAATACATACACTGCCAGTATGTTGGTTTAGTTAATAATGTAAAATTTAAACTGAGTTGTGACATTTCAGGCTAATGTCTCTGTTCGAAAAATTACCAGTATATGGTTATATAGGCTTGCAACTTAAAATTAAAATACGAGTAAAAATATAAGTAAACTAACAGTGAATGTATCATTGTGTAGCAACATGTCGATTAATGTGATTTTTCTCTCTCAAATAAACTGAATTTTTAAGCAAGCCTAAAGCTCTTCCTGTGTCAATACTTAACTAAATTATCGAAAACAGCCAACATTCTACAGACTGACGAAATACCATGATAAAATAAAGGAAAGCACTCGGTGATACATTGTATTATCATTGATTTTGCCAATAAAATATATATTTCGTGAACAACATTTTTACCTAACTACAATGGAGGTAATTTCAAAATTAAATAAACTGGTTTCCACTTCTTAATTTAAAGAAGGATAGAAATATCGGACAGGGAACGCAGCATTCAAGGACGACAGTCAACCACAAAACACAAAAACAAACACGCAAACAGACAAACGAAAAGGCAAAATTAATTAAAAAATGCAAACGACATCACAAACACAAAAGGATTGACAATAGGGCTACCGCCTTGAAACGGTCAATGGCAAAGTAGGCCACTGGGGGTATAAACCGGTTATAGGGTGCACCAAACCTCACACTTACCCTACTGTCATCTCATTAAAACAGGACAGTGTAAATAAAGAAATCCCCGCCATGATCTAATCTCTAACCAACAAGGCAGCATCAATAGGCAATATAAGTAAAACACAAATATGCTCGTGTAAATATAATACAAAAAAAAAAATAGCCTAGAAAGCCACAATGAAGGTACTCAATGACTTGGCAGAAGCCAGAGCAATAAGAGAATACACCATTAAGGGCACGACAAGAAAGATCATGGACAAACATCAAACGCCACCGTCCCAATGGGCTTTAGGTAGGCGTCATCATAAGGTCCACAGCCTGTCCGGTCATCGTAGAATTAAAGAGGAAAGCATAGTGGCGAACTGTAAATGGGTCCACACCAAGCATGCAGTACGTTGCAAAATGATAGGGTCATAACCTCTTTTAATAAACTTTTTAACAAGTTTAACAAAGATAGTATGAAAGTGATCATGACCAAGAATCTTACGAAGTTTATAAACCACATCACCATAGAAGTCAGGTTGTGATAGTCCTTGTCGCAGAAGAGTCCTTAAATTACATTGGAAAGAAGATCAGGGTTACGATAATAAAATTTTACAAAGGTTTTACGAAGTTTATGATAACGGTAACCCTGATTGAGTAACTTTTTAGTTATACAAAGAATACGAATATTAAAATCCTCAACTCGAGTACAAGCTCTAGAAAAACGAATAAGTTGAGACAGATAAACCCCATAAGAAGTTGCTCGGGGAACATCCCCATCCAAGTGGGGATAATTAACAATGTCAAAATTAAAATCATCTCTCTTGTCATAGATTTTGCTAATTATTTTACCATTTTCAATCGAGAGATCTAAATCAAGAAAAGAAGCATTATTATTAGATATATTTTCTTTATTAAGCCGAAGTTTTTTAGGATAAATATTATGAACCATAGTTGGAAAGAAAGGGTTGTCAATGTTCAGTATGTCATCCAGATACCGAGAGGTGTCATTAAAAGCTTCAATAACATCTGCCTGGGTATCTGATGAAAGACAACCTGAAATCCCTTTCATAGCAAAATAAAAACAAATCTGCGACAAGTAGTGCACAGTTCGTACTCATAGGGATACCAACAATTTGTCTATAAACGGTGGTACCATACCTGACGAAAATATTATCTAATAGGAAGATGAGTGCTTCACAAACTTCATAGCAAGTCCACATAGTATAATTGTCTAAACTGCCTTTAGTGAAAAACGCTTTAATATTATTTCATGCCAAAAATGTTGTATTTTCTCTAGCGAATGTTTTTTTGAATAAGAGAAATTAGCTTGTCTTTAATAAGATGATGTGGTAAGGTTGTATATAGTGTCGAGAAGTCATAAGTACTTATTGATGAAACTTGACCTTTATTGAACATTTTATCAAGAACCTCTCCTGAATTTTTTATAGACCAAAATAAATTAATCCCAGAGTTTTCATAAGTTTTATCACAATATAGTTTAACGTGATCTTTAACGGCAGTAAGACAAGAAGTTAAAAGTTTGGAGATGTTTGTTGTGGTGCAGGCACTAGGATTTGAAATAAAGCGAGCCTTATATGGATTTTTATGTAATTTAGGAATCCAGTACATGGTAGGCAGTTTATTTTGCTTATCGTTTACACCAGCCTTGAAAGTAGTGCACCGAGTGATATGTGCGGAAACAACATCATCCTCAGTAGAATTAACTGGAGTATACGAATTGGTGCTGCCGAGTTCCAGAGATAAAACATTGACGTAATGTAGGCGTCAAACAATAATTACATTATAAGCTGCTTTATCTGCAGGAACTAAAACAAATTTATTATGAAATTTCTGAATTCCCGATTTTAGATTACGAAAGGAAAACCTAGGTCTCGGAGGTAGTAAGGAGGGATTAGCATTATAAAAGTTAATACGTGTTTCTATAATTTTAAGAATAGACTTTTTCCAAGTAGAAAAAGAGTTTGGATCCGCATGTTCTCTACGACACCATTTTATACTAAAATCTTCAATGGATTGGGCGATCTAGGCACGACAGGCATTACA
This sequence comes from Cyrtodaria siliqua, assembly GCA_037043455.1. NCBI lineage: Eukaryota > Metazoa > Mollusca > Bivalvia > Adapedonta > Hiatellidae > Cyrtodaria > Cyrtodaria siliqua. The sequence goes on along the minus strand of JAWPHD010001815.1, from coordinate 273,060 downwards.
ATCAATAACTGAAGGTAATCTATATTTAGGACCTTTCGAAAACAAATGCCGAATACGTTTATCAACAATATCAAAATTACCAGTGATGACATGACCTGCTGGAGCATAGCAAAATGTTGATGTGTTGCATTCACATTCCTTAGGAGTATTATGTACTATACTATACTAAAGAGATAATCAATATTGATACCCTCACAGTCTGGTTAGTTTTTTCTTCATAACTTGCAATTGTTTAATCATTAATATAAATTACAAGAAATAATAGTATAAAGCTAATTATTTTTGCATATTACTGACTGTTGATTATATTGCTCCAATAATAGTTTAACAACATAGTAGAAGAAGAACAAAACAAGAAGCAAAATATGGCCTGTGGACGCCCTATTGGCTACAATTGCTCTTTTGCATGGGTTGTCATCAAAAAATTCCCTTCACTACTTCTTTTAAAACATTGCAAAACAGAACAAAACACAAAATAAAACAAACATAAAAAGCATAACAACACCCACAACAGAAATTTAAAACCTTGACCAATACTAACAATTAAAACAAAGAAATATAAAAAGATCCTACATGGAAAGTAGCATTCAAGGAGGACAGTCAACCACAAAACACAGAAACAAATACGCAAACAGATAAACAAGGAGGCAAAAGTAATAATAAATGCAAACGACACCTCAAACACAAAAGGTTGACAATAGGGCTACCGCCTTGGAACGGTCAGTGGCAAAGAAGGCTACTGGGGGTTTAAACCGGTTCTAGGGTGCACCAGACCCCACACTTACACTACTGTCATCTCACTAAAACAGGTCAGTGTTAATAAAGAAATCCCCGCCTAATCTCTAACCAACAAGGCAGCATCAATAAGCAATATAAGTAAAACACAAATATGCTCGTGTAAATATATAACAAAAAACAACAACAATAGTCTATAAAGCCACAATGACGGCCTCAAAGCCAGAGCAAAAAGAGAATAAACCATTAAGGGCACGACAAGAAATATCATAGACAAACATCAAATGCCACCGTCCCAATGGGCTTTAGGTAGGCGTCATCATAGGGACAACAGCCTGTCCGGTCATCGTACAATTAAAGAGAAAGCATAGTGGCGAACTGTAAAAGGGTCGACCACCAAGCATGCAGTACGTTGCAAAATGATAGGGTCGTAACTTCTTTTAATACACTTTTTAACAAGTTTAACAAATATAGTATGAAAATGATCACGACCAAGAATCTTACGAAGTTTATAATCACAATATTAATTAAAAAAAAAAATATATATATACATTAAACTGAAACGTTTCCAAAAAAATAAATATATATATATATATAAAAATAAGAGTCAACAAGTCAAGCTTTTATAAACAACGTATCAACCTTCAATAATAATAAATACATATTTAACATATTTTTCTTGAACAACCAAAAATTAAAAGACATATGCAATAATAAAACATATATATACATATTTTAAATCGTTACCTATATCTCAATAATAACATGTTGCATGTTTGTTATTGATTTGACCGTGACGAACAGTTAAAATTAATATAGAATAAGATGTCAACATGTTTAACATTATGCAAATTCTTTATGCAAATTCATTGATGATGAAATTGTGACTGTTCGCATTGGACTGTTTTATTGGGGAAGATTTTGGAACAACACTTTGGCAGTATATAAACAGACTCTGGGAGTGGCTCAGCAGTTCAAAAGATTAGTTTTCAATAATAAAAAAAATTGAATTGGATGTTGGATATTTGGACTAAATTGTAAATATTGGAAATTAGTCTGCACTGAAAGGACAATTAACATTTGGATTAAATAGACACTTACTGTTTTGGAATAAAATGACACTTGCTGATGTCACAGTGAAGTAAAGGAACATTGGATAATTTTATTTGGACTTAATTCAAACATTGGATATTAATGAAAAACAGGATTTGTGTATTAAGTAATTGAATATGTTCGAGTAAATAATTGGTTAATTATATTTTTGTGTCGCTGGTTTTGCTTTGCTTTCTTTCGCGTTAAATTTAAAACTTTTAACACAATATTGTTCTTTAACCAAAACATAATATAAAAAAAGGAGAATTAAAATAAATCATAATAAATTCAACCCACGATCCCCGGTTCCCAATATAGCATAGTTAAGAAAATCAAGGGCCATAACTCTGGTGTTACTGGTCTGATATGGCTGTATTTTGAATTGTTCGAGCTTTCCTTTATATAAAGACACTGACAAAGTTTGGTAAAGATCAACTTAAAAATAAAGGCCCTATTATGATAACTATCACAAGTTAACGACAGACGACGGACAACTCTCCACCCCATGAAGTCTGCTGCCTTCGGTCAGTAGAGCTAAAAATGTTTACTCCACATTTTATTTAATTATATTCAAGCAATGATTAAGGTTAAAATAATACTGGATTAATACATTGAGACGTTAATTGTAATGCTTGATAAGCACTTCAAGATTGCCGTGTGTCTTTTTAAATGTTGGATAGTTTAAAGCATAAAACAAGATCTAGAAAGAGAGCTTAGTTTGATATAAACTCATATATGCGCAATCAGTTATTATCATTCAAACCGGCAGTGACCGATTGAAGACGTTGTCTTTGAACAGTATATCTTCGAACAATATGTTAACACATTATGACCATGATTGTAAATATAAAATAGCGAGCTTCCATATTAGTATTATTTAAACTTTGTCTCATATTTTTGTATAATGTTGTTTTGGCTAGTTCATTTAAACTTGATCTTAAATGTATTTAACATTCCCTTTAATTAAGGAATACTGTTGATTGTTTTGACCCTCACTTTCCCGGTGGAGAGCTATTGCTCTCACATCCAATGTGTCTCAATAGAAAACGGCTATTCCAATGTCTGAAAATACACGGGCCATATTGTCTCTCTAATATGATTTTATCATTAATATCATTCTCGCATTGTTTCTATAGCAGCGGGAATAATGTAATTCACTTGGAGTCTGTGCGCCTTTAAATGCTGGTAGTAAACGTTATCGTAATTAATGTACATCAGACAAATTGTTATTTATTTTGCCAGTGTCGCTATTATAAACCTGCTTCAAATGGATTGAACGAAAGTCCGATGTTCTGCGATATGTACATTTTCAGAGGATCCCTGTACTTCATGTACATCATGTAGACAACCTGAAAGAGAAATAATATTTTGTCATCCCGAAAATGTAAAAACAATATGAACCACACCTTCATGAGATATTCAACTTAAAGGGACTAGAGGCGATCTGGATTTAGTATGATTGGTGAATAAAGCACCAATAATAAATTGTCAAGTTTTACAAAAATACAAACAAAAGAACAAAAACACATTTTTGAATTTGGATTGTTTTTTGTCCATTTGGGTAAAAGCCCCATACATTTTGCCATGGGAATGGTACGATTTTTGGTACCACTTATATAAGGGAAAAATACAATGCTCTTTTTCCCTTTTAACAGATTTTTTCTCTCATAGATTCCTTTTGATCCACTATTTGTCAGGAAAACACTTTAAAAATTATCGATCATTACGTCGAACGATATAAACATATTTAAAAAATGCTTTTCATTCATACAAAGTGTTTTAACCCCCTGCGTTAGATTCGCCATTGGCCGTGATTTTTTTTAAAGTAACTCATCTTCACATTAAATTATAATAAATGAATAAAATGATATTATTGTTTGGGGCGCTAGTTTCTGCCAAAGGTCTGTTTAACCTTTCAGACACAACTTGATTACCGTACGTGCCTTAACATGTTTTATATAGCGGTGAAACAGACACTATAAGTGGTAAATAAAAAATATCTTATTTTAAAAAATTAGTCCAGAAATAAAAATTTCACTTGCCAACTTTGCTTTTATAGGGTATATCTTTAATTCATCCAAACATTTTCTCCATCAAAAGATGATAAATTTGTTAGGAATTCCAATCAAAGAATGTTGGACAAGTCTATAGTTATGGACGCTTCCTAAAAAAAAGTTCGAAACTTCTAAAATGCGTTGGATGTTGCTTACCCTCGTCATTGGTCATTTTGTACCATTTTGTACACTGGCCATCATATGTTTCGTACCATGTTTCCAGTTTACATGTTAAATTACGGGAATTACTGAAATTCATGGCTTGTTAATACAGTAGTGAAAAATAAAAAAATTTGAAAACTCAACTAAATACTATAAAAGTCAGGTCAAGGGTATGGATTTCAGGGCGGATCCAGGATTTCATTTTAGGGGGAGCGTAAGTTTTCCAAAAATGGGTTGACGTGCAAAAACAACAACACCTTGTGCCTTGTGTGCCAATTTTATGGGGATCGGGCTGGGGGTGGGGAGGTGCATAAACATCATTTTTGGGTTAATAAGCAGAAAACTCCTAAAAAAACACTTATTTTGCCATTTTTAGGGGGATGGGTGTAGGCCGTTTTATAGCAGGTGTAAACATACTTGACCAGGTTTAAGAGAGTCGGAGGCGCCGGCTATTCCCCCCACATACCCTGGATCCACCCATGATTGTACAACAGCAGGGAACAAAATGCCCAAGTTCAAAATGAAAAGTAGGTGTGCATTTTTATTTGGGGTGGGTGTGGGGTTGAACCACTACATATGTGTTTACAAACGTTGAATACTTAATCACTCCGACATAGTACACATGCAAAAAGGCGTGTCAGCAAAATAATTATTAAAAACTTACCACTTCCAGTTTCAAGTTCAACAATGTCCAAGTTCCAGTCAGTGTTTATATCTGTGTTCCATTTTCGAGCATGTTGCATCTCCTGATGCTTTGGGAGTATTTTTTAGCTATAATTGTTTCATTCTTGAACTGTGTCAGGACGTGTAGAATGTTCACCTCAGGCTGTATCAACAGGTGAAGACGATCTTGTTTTGGTCAAATTTATAGAGGTATTTTTATTACCTGAGCTAGCAACGAACATGTTAATTTATCAGATATCACTGGGTGTTGTTCGTTGTCGATTTTTAGTATCTTATCCGTCAACACTGTTATTTTCAAACATACCATTCGATAGAAGATATAATTCTATAATCGGAAACCATACTTATATATTGATAATCCTATTTATATTTTGTAGAAACGCGCGCATAAATTTCGTTTTTTCAATACCTGGTACGCAGTGTAGTCTACTGGTCCTCGAATTCAAACTCATGATTGCAGGGTTACCTAAAGCCCAAAAGGACGGTGACGTTTGATGATTGTCTGCAATCCTGTCTTGTCGTACCCTCAATGGTTTATTTTCTTGTTGCTCTGGTTTCTACCAAGTCAGTGAGTATCTTCTTTATGGCTTTCTAGGCTATTGTATTTTGTGTATTTATATATACAAGAGCATATTTGTGTTTCACATATTGCCGATTAATGCCTTGTTGGATAGAGAATAGTTCATGGCGGGGAATTCTTGATTTATGCCGTTTTATTGGGATGACAGTATGGTAAGTGTGAGGTTTGGTGCACCCTAGAACCTGGTTTAAACCCCCAGCGGCCCTTTTTGCCACTGACCGTTCCAAGGTGGTAGCCCTATTATCAACCCTTTTTGTGCTTGTGACGTCATTTGACTTTATTCTTTATTACTATTGTCATTCAAGTTTGTCGTTTTGCGTGTTCTTGGGTTTACTGTGTTCTGTGAAAGCTGCATTTCCTTTTCGACATTTATACCTATTTTTATTTACAATAAGTCTTTTTTTTAAAGTTATGTCTGAAACCTCAAAAGCAAAATTGGCAGAAACAATCGCCACAAACAGTACTGTAGGGCGGATCCCTCTATACGTCAATTGCTTATGTTAATCATTATTATTTTTTAAGCATTTGGCGTAGTATAACTAGAACGTTATTTGATACTTGAATTGTAACATAACGTACGCTTTATGTTTTCAACTTAAATGTAATACATGTAATGTAGATTTCAAACAAATGCATCCTCTGCAAGATTCAGCATGTGGAAATATAAAAATAAGTATAAAAGTTGAACAGGAAAGCAGCTTTCACAGAACACAGTAAACCCAAAAACACGCAAGACGACAAACATGAATGCCAGTGTTAATAAGGAATAACAACATATGATGTCATAAACACAAAAAAATAGTTGATAATAGGACTACCGCCTTGGAACGGTCAGTGGCAAAAAAGGCCGCTGGAGGTTTAAACCAGGTTCTGGGATGCACCAAACCTCACACTTACCCTACTGTCATCCCAATAAAACAGTTTAAATAAAGAAATTCCCGACACGAACTATTCTCTCACCAACAAGGCAGCATTAATAGGCAATATAAGCAAAACACAGAGGTGCTCGTGCATATATAAATACAAAACACGATAGCCTAGAAAGTCACAAAGAAGGTTCACAATGACTTGGCAGAAGCCAGAGCAACACGAGAATAAACCATGAGGGTACGACAAGACAAGATTGCAGACAAACATTAAACGTCACCGTGATTTTGGGATTTAGGTAGACGCCATCATAAGGTCCACAGCCTGTCCGCACAAGTAAAGAGGAAAGCATAGTGGCGAACTGTAAATGGGTCCACCATCTATCATGCAGTGCGTTGCAAAATGATAGGGTCATAACCCCGTTTGATAATCCTTTTAACAAGTTTAACAAAGATAGTATGAAAGTGATTATGACCAAAGATCTTACGACGTTTGTAAATCACGTCACCATAGAAGTCAAGTTGGGATATTATGTTTATGGTAACGGTAGCCCTGATGGAGTAGCTCTTTAGTTATACAAAGATTACTAATATTAAAGTCCTCAACTCGAGTAGATACCCTAGAAGAACGAATAAGTTTAAACACATAGACCCCATAAGAAGTTGCTCGGGGTTCATCCCCATCTAAATGGGGATATTTAACAATATCAAAATTAAAATCATCTCTCTTTCATAGATTTTGCTAATTATTTCACCATTTTCAATAGAGAGATGTATATCGAGAAAAGAAGCGTTAGTATCAGAAATATTAGCTTTGCTAAGTTGATGTTTTTTAGGATTTAAAAAAGTATATTAATAACCATAGTAGAAAAGAAAGGGTTGTCAATGTCCAATATTTCATCCAGGTACCGACAGGTGTCATTAAAGGCTTCAATAACGATTGCCTGGGTATCTGGTGAAAGACTAAACACGATATCTCTTTCATAGCAATATGCGACTTTAACTTTCACTTAATAATAAACTTAATGATAAGAAGGCTGAAAATATCGGACAAGGAAAGCAGCATTCAAGGACGACAGTCAACCACAAAACACAAAAACAAACACGCAAACAGAAATGATAACGCAAATGATATTCGTGAAAGAAAATACAAACATTATTGAATGCTTAACAAAAAGTTAAATAAAATGGCTTTCTATAAAATCACAGTAAATGTTTAAGAGTTAAAATGGATTTCCCCAATTGTAATGTTCATTTTGAGCCAGTAATAAATGACCCATGACATCAACGTGTCCCATTGCATACTTTTGTAACCGTTCCAAATACAGTACAAATTGGACGTCTTGAGTTTTGAGTACTCAGTTAAACATTATAAAAATGGCATACTGTACTGTTATGAAAGATAATTTGAGCTGTCAACGGTATCTGATTTTTTGGTTTGTGGCTTTACCTCGTTTGGTATATTTCTTTAAATTTTTTTAATTGCCGTTGCTTTTATCCGGTTTTTCTTATATATGACACATTTTAGAATAAATTGTCATTTTAGTCTATCTTTCTTTCAGGTGTTTTGGCTAGAAATGTAGTGCGCGTGCCAGTTTTTTTGTCGCAGGTTAGATTCTGTTTAGTGACAGGACTCAAAAACCGGAAATGGGAAATTTATCTGAAAGAAATAGAACGCGCATGCGCAACTATCAAATACGATCAAGAGTTCGGAAATCCAGGTAAGTAGTCTGAGTGTTACTTATAACGATATCTCACGAAACTGGGACAAACGAAAATAATATGATATGTTTGCTGCTTCTTCGGTCATAAATCAACACTTATGAGTATGTGCATGTATTAAATTGACTTGGTGCAGTGTATTAGAGTTATATGGGGCATTTTGTTTTTATGTTAACCTTTTACAAATGGAAAACCAAACCGTTCGAAGGCCACATTACTCTGTTTAGTCCTTAGTTATGTGTTATGGGTACTCTGATATATATCTCCTGGAAAATGAAAAGTAGTGTTTAAATAACGAATTCAAACAGAGTTACACCAAACCTTAAACAAACACAACTCAGCCTTGAATATGAAAAAACTATGTTTCTCTGAAAGTAGTGTAACGCCGTTAAGCTCAATTGGTAGAGCAACATAACGATGGTCAAAAAGTAATGGCTTCCAGGTGCATATTATTCCAGCACCGTGACATACAGCTTACATGTAAACAATTATTATAAATACTGACAAAAAGAGATCCATTGAAAGAAACAAGTTCAAGCAAGAGAGATGAAGGGACAAGATATAAAAGTAACAGACTAGGTTTAATTGAGTCTATTAATGCGAAATGTAAATGCAGCACCTCCTCTCGCGCCCCCTAGCACCGGCTTCAGTGTTATTGTACTTTAAAGCTCACCAAATTTAGCTTGATGATTCCAAAAGACAAGTATGTAATAACTCTACTGATCTGTCGTCTATGCGACACAGCACTAACCAAACGCTAGTATGAATGTCAATAATTATTGAAAGGGGAATCCCTTGGAATCAGCAAATACAAACAAGAGAGAATAGTAGCAAACTCGGTTTATATTTATTTATAGAGTCTGTTCATGAGGGGTAATATATGTGCAACACCTCAAAAGCAGTATTCTTATTTAAAGCCACACAGACTTGGCTTGCAACAGTTACTGTGATAGTCAAATTTAAATATTACCTGTAATCTTTAGTTACAACATTATGGGCCTGAAATACCTTTTCCCAGTCAATGTCATGGTTCTACTTTCATGCGTTTTTATTACTCTACCACTTTTATTCTTATTTAATTTAACTCACCTTAGCATTTAATACAATCTATGTTGCATGAATATATGTCTATACTATAGCAAAAAAAATAACATAGTTATAGGTCTTTAAGAAAGATTTTAACTTACAGTAATGTCAATATTGGACCTTAAAAATTTGGTGGACTCTTTCCCATTGGTCCTGATTAAAACACTTCTGGTATGAAGTCTGGTTCCAAGACTGATTCTAGGATTTAGTGACATGTTTACCTTCTACCACTAGGAATTCCTCTTAAAGGAACACTTATTTTTCAGAAATCGCTGTATACCAGCCCGGACCTACACACGCCGATGTAGAATATGCATACGTAGAGCCAACTCTGTATACTAATTTCATCAATATATTCAAGAGAGAGGGCATCGACATAACTCAGAGTCATACACACGTTTCAGAACCATTAACAACTAAAGAACCAACGACAGGTAACACATTAGCCTCTACAAAACCAGATCGAGATATCAATCAAACTAACAAAATTGTACCAGAAAGGGAGGAACTAGTAAACCCAATGACCAGAGAGCCAAATTCAAGCAAATCAGAACAGGATCGATCAGCTGTAAGGGAACCAGAACAACCAGTTAAACAAAAAAACTCAGTAGATGGCCAATCCAATCACAGAGAGCTACCGACATTGCGAAATGGAGATGACGTCGCAAAGCTTACAATAAGTGAAGTTAGTGAATATTTAAACATTCTAAACTTGGGACAGTATGCGAGTCAATTTAAGGAGGAAATGGTTGACGGAAGTACCCTGCAACACTATGACAAAGATATTTTAAAGGAGTTTGGATTTAAAGGGTCTGAGGCTATACGTCTTTTGAGGTTTGCACAAGAAGGATATGTTCCGAAGTAGTCGTTCATTATGATTATGTTATTGATGCATAGTTATAGCAAAATAAAAAATAAATAAAAATAAACAACAAAAAACATAATTGAAATTATTCAGTAAAGTATGTAAAATTATATATTAAACTCTTGACATTATAAAGAGATTTTGCAACACTATACAGAAACGACTCGCTGTCTAAATGTAATGATATTTTGTCATCGATCTATATATTAAATTATACGAATTGTAATAGCCTTCTAATGTATGAACCAAAAACTAACTTGGCGATGAAGAAAGTGCAAACTGTGTAGCTGTATTTATGGTTTGTGTATCACACGGGTAATGACATATAAGAGCTTCGTGGAATATTATTTTGTTACTGAATTTATAATCCTTTGTTCATGAATAAATGTATTAATATTAGTATATATTTTTTGTTTAAGAAAATATAAGAGCAATAAGACATTTTGAGATCTGCAATTTATGTTTTTTATTACGAAACAGAAAAGTAAATGGCCTTTGTGGATTTGGTCACTTGTATATTGTCAACGTGTACATACTGAATATGGAGATACGCTTGCAAATGTCGCATAAAAATGATTTTTTTCATAAAGATGGCCCATTCATTTCCACCACCATAGGTACAGGGATTAGGCAAACCATCCCTTTCATAGTACATGCCAGCCAAATAAATATCCACACAAGAAATAGACTAATAGACTAACAAGTTTCTCTATTATCTACTCGAGATTTTTTTCATATTGCATGCATAAAAAACCCAACAAAAACGAACCAGCGAATGTTTTTTGTATCACAGTGGTACAATGCTATTTATTTGGCTAGCATTTACCATAATATACACACATTAACACATTATATTACAATGCTATACTGGAGAAAGTGCTTTTTCTATTCTTTTCGTTGCCACAATAATAATGGGAGACAATTCATGTTATATTCAGTTCATATTTAAAAAACGGGTTTTTGCTCTTCTTATATACACACACGCACACATAGTGACATATATACATAAGATTGTTTTTATCTGAAACAAATTTCTTAGAAAAATATATATAATATAGGTGGAACAATAAACTTCCATTGGTTTTAAAAGTCCACAATTCTGATTACGTTCAAGAAGCTTAGCCCTTTTCATTAAATCTGTCAATATAATTTGTTCTGAAAGCTATTACGTTTTCTATAATGTATTGTTAAGAGTACTGAGTTCTTGTACATTGTTAAACACGGTGATCCCATCTATTCTAAAAGCATAACTATATTTCTTGGCTAATAGAATAATATAATTTAGAGATTCATCAAGTGCAATATCTCAAAATACAATTGTACTTATGTTTAATGTTAAGTTATTAAGATGTTGGAATCTCTCTTTAAACCAGTTGCAAACACTATTCCAAAAAGATACACATGTCTGCAGTGCCAAAATAAATGAATAAATGATTTCGTGCCCGCATTACAAAAAGAACGCCTGTCAATAATAATAATATTCATTTAAACAAGAAGTTTATTTGTTGTTAAAATACGATGTCATAGTCTTGTCTATAACCAAATAAGTGATGTGTATTTTGTTATGTTAAAAGACAATGAAAATATACTTATCCATTCTTCTTTGCTTTTTACTAAATTTTTATGATTCCATTTAGTATTGCTTTAGGTTTAGTTGTTTTTCTCTTCAGAGTTTTGTAAATAGTTTTGCACCACTTATCATCTGTCTTAATTTAATGCAAGACTAAGTTTTGAATGGGACCAAATATTTTATATTTATAGTTTGTAATTTCTAATCGTCTAACCGTTGTTTTAATTGCCGTTGTTACACGTTTATATTCAATAAAATTAGTAAAGTATCCATATTTTGAAACAAGTCAAAAGACAGAACGTCCCCATTTTCTTCTACAAAATCATTAAGAAAAATAGTATTCCTATCTATATAACGTCTACTATATAGACAATTCCTTCCAGTCTTAATTGTATCATTTAGAAAAATCTGGTTCCATCAGTATTTCATTCTATGAATAAGTTCTATTTTTAGTTTTATATACATCATTCCAAAATGGGTTGTCCATCTTGTTCAGGTTGTTGTCTATAAAAGTATGACCAAATCTGGCTTGCACAGGGGTACATAGTTCCAAAAAGAGACGTTATATTAACCATGTTTTGTCTTCTTATCCACGTGACCTTCAGTGTTTCATAAAATATTCTATATTCAACATATTTAGGCCTACTACACCATAAGGCTTATTTATAACATCTATTTGTATTTTGTCTACTGGACTGTTCCATATATATTCATAAAATAATGAGTTTAACTGTTTGATTATTATTTTGATGGGTTTGGGATAATTCATATAACATGACTGATTGTTGACAAAGCAAGGCTTTTGACCACAATGATTATATGGGGTAAGCCTTATTGGTCATCTAGATATAAGTTCTTTGATTTCTTTAATCTTATTATTATAGTTTAAAGATATTATATCCTCCAGATTCGTTGAAAAGATGATTTAAAGTAGGCTGAAATTACTTTGATCCCAATTTAGCTTAGCCTCTGGACATAACATAGAATTACTTCCTTTTTTGTTCCAAACCAGATAACTTTTGCTTTCTCAATGTTACATATAAGACCAGACATTTTTCCACAGAATTTTCAAACGAATAACGTATGTTGTAATGACTTTTCAGAGCCATGTAATGTGAGACTAGTGTTGTCTTCTTATTAATTTACAAATAACTCATTACATTGCACCTTTATACCTGTAATATTTTTTGTTTTTTTCTAATCAAGATGGCCAGTACTTGAGCACATGCTACAAATTAGAAAGTGGCAACGGGTCTCCTTGTCTACAACCTCTATGTCATTACGTGGTCTGAGTATTAACTTTCATACTCCATCCAACCCCTTTTCCAAGAGGCGAAAACGGGGTTTCGCCTTAAAAAGTTTGCATATTGTAAATCTAAACATTTAATAGGTAAGTTTAAACAGGTTATCGCATTTTTGCAGTTAAATATTTTTTAACCGGGCTTTAATGTCGAATTATCCGTTATAAAAATCTGCCAATATAAGCTTTCCCATCGCTTAATGGAAGGGACCACGTAATGTATATTAAAATAGGGGATGCATGACCATTTACTATAACATATGATTTAATATTATTATAACATGTCCTTATCCACCTTTAAAAAGATTCGCCAAAATTAAAAAAAAAGTTAAGAAAAACGTAAAAATCTTCGTGAATAAAAGATCATGATAGGGGGTCAAAAGCTTTTTCAAAATCTACCATAAGTAATAAGCCCACTTTTTTTTTGCCTGCAAAATGGAAATGGTCATAGATAGATGTTGTGGTTTCACTCATATAACGCCCTGAAATAAAACCTGTCTGATCTGGATCAATAATTGATGTCAAAAAATTGTTTCATTCTGTTTGCTATGCAAGCAGAACCTATTTTATATGTGATATTGGGTTGCAATATGGGTCTCCATAATTTTAGTAATATTTTATCTTTATCGCATAATGGAATACATGTTTTTACTTTTTCTTTTTGGGTGCTTGATAATTCTCTGTTTTGGCAGCCAAAACTTAGAGATCTGACTCCACATGGCCTAAATCCTTCCAAAACGATTGAAAGAAATCTGTCGTCAAAACACGGCGATTTACTATGTGATTTGAAGGCTTCTAAATATGTAATTTTGCTATCAATATATATTTTGTGTTTATCCGTTAATTTGTTTATATTATTGCTGGAAAACAGTTGACTTAAATCAACGTTTTCAACATGCTGAAAGCTGTATAAATTGTCATAGTATGTTTTAGTTTCATTAATTATTTCATTTTGTGAGTATAAAGTGTTACCTTAACTAGACTGACGTTTAGTCATTGACTCACAAATAACATTTCTATTTTCTAAGCTGCAAACATATTTGGTTATTTTTTTTCATCCTGGTCTATCCACTGTGTTCTGGATCTTATTTAGACTCCCTCAATTCTTTCTTACATAATTCAATTCTGACGTGCCGTCTATGTTTTGGTTTATTGATTACAGTTCTTGTTGTATTGTTAATAGTATTTTTTAACGAAATCTATGTATTCAAAGTCTCTAAACAACGAATTATTAAATTTCAAAAACATTTCTTTCCGGGTTTAAGTATACCTATAATAGTAAAGTCAAATATGACCCGTGAATGATCCGTTCTATATCCAGGTGCTATGGACGAATCATTTACCTCTGTATATAAGTTCTCAGATATAAAAAAATGAATTGTAATGAACAGCATTTAATATGAAACTGTTTTAAATTTACATCAACATTTTACAAAATAATTGTATGTTTTACCTACCTCTTATTAAGCTACGCAGTCCAGTTTCCGATATACAGTATTTTGTTTGTTCTTTTTGTGTTATAATCTCTTGTTATGTGGAAATAAAGGTTATGGATAATTGAAAAAATGTTGTCTATAGGTATAATGTCAAATAAAATATATTCTAATACGTATACAAGCATTGAATTGTTATATTGAGCATTGCTTTTGTATGCATTGATATTGTTTGCTGTCTATATGAAGTGTATATAAAACGGTGTTAAAACAAACATACATATTCATACATATTGCACGCTATCACACGGCTTGTTTATAGAAGGTGAGAGACGTTAAAATGATTCAGTATAAAGCTATATGTTAGCAGTGTATGCTTACCAAACCTTTGAATTAAGAAGTAATCTTCTACTCAAAAGGTGTCGTAGTTCTAAAAAAAAAAATAAAAAAAAAAATGTATATATATATATATATCTATGTGAACATATATTTGTAATAGTATACACGTACCTATATGCTTTCCTGTTAAATACTATACATATAATAGGATACATTATTGGATAAAGAACACATCCATATGTGAGTGGTATTCTAGACTATTGTGAAAGTTAAGAATTGTTAAATATATAGTTACACTGATTTCCGCCATTTAATATTGTTCACATATGTTATTATACAATATACTATTTAACAAATTTGCTCATGAGTCATTATGACTTTTTCTAAATTATTGAAATGATTGTAAGGTTTATGTGGGGATGGCCTCGACCCTACAACACATTTTACGAAGTGAATAAAGCATTTTCTTTCTTTCTATATGTCTTTATTCTGTATATATTAATAGTATCTACCGAGGGCTTAGTGGAACACTGTTGTATCTTGTTCTTTATTTATATGTAGTTATATTAGTTTCCCACTAAGCACTCGATACAGTGTATATAGTACCTTCATTTTCAGATCATACAATAGAACAGCCTGAATAGATAATAGTAATTTTTTGATTTACTAAAATAGAATACCATGTCGTTTCGTGTGAAGGCGTCCTCTGCCTGTGTATACACAGGTTTACTGTGCTCTATTTCTTATGATTGTATATCAT
The DNA here is from genome assembly GCA_037043455.1 of Cyrtodaria siliqua. Taxonomy (NCBI): domain Eukaryota; kingdom Metazoa; phylum Mollusca; class Bivalvia; order Adapedonta; family Hiatellidae; genus Cyrtodaria; species Cyrtodaria siliqua. Next base: position 257,812 of record JAWPHD010001815.1, on the reverse strand, counting down.
AAAATCATCATTACTGGAGTAAGTCTTCTGAAAGATTATATATGCCATATCTTCCGGATCACAAAATTCCCCGTCATCTTCAGATATCGAATTTCCAGTCGAGCTGATACATGCTTCCAGAACATGTTACTCTAGTAATAATCCTATTGTATGTTTGGTTGAATGATGCTTTTGCTTTTTTAGCACATTTAAAGATGTTTTAGTGGTGGAGGAAGACCACCATGTTTATCCTCGGTAGAACCAGTACTGTATATCTTCCGCTATCCATAAGAATAGAAACTATCTCACAAGTCGAGTTCCCAGTGGGAATCGAACCCGCAACGGTAAGAAGCGAGAAGGTTTCAAACCAAACGCAGCGTCTTCACCGTCCTGGCACGGATGCGCCTGTTGTTCACATACATGTCTAATGAATAGTGTGTATAATGTACATAGTCTTAAATATTGATTGTTCACAAGTATGCTAACAATAAAACACACCAACAAACTTATGATAGCAAAATATTTGAAAGTCACACAATGAATTGTGGCATCGTAATATGATGACGCCATGCATACTATTTATCTACGCGGGATGTCCCAGAAGTCCGTAAACACATTACACGTTGCCTTCAATAAAAATCCAGAAATATGTAACGTCATAATTACTAATTATCTCTCTATCTGTTCAAGTCTGTTTGTGAGGGTACTATGCTCTGATAATATGTCGAGGAAGAGAAATAGTACATCCACAATAGCAAGGACACCATATTATTCTCTGAGAAAGCATAGTTCTATCAACAACATGTGGTATTGGATTTAGTACAGCTCGTGTTCTTTCTTGAACATCTTGCTTTCAAAAGTGATCACGCCGAGTGTTGTTTAAATGGAAGGTCAACATTTCAAAACCAGCTTTCGAAATGTATGTAAAAACAACAACATTATCACTGGCTAAAAAATTACCAAATTAAGAAATTCATTACGGCAATTCATTAATGTATGGTATACAACAATATTACATGTATCACACAAACAATTTATTCGTTTAGACTATATCGATTTTAAAATATTCAATTGGAGAAAAAACAAAACAGACAAACATTCGACGTATTTAACAAAAAAATACAGTTCCCATCTATAATTATCTGTGAGATATTGCTTCCGTTATATTAAAGTATGTTACAACGTTACGGCCAAAATAAACTGTTAACTTAATATACCAGTATGGCACTAAAGGAATCTCATCTAATACATGTAATCTATATCTTGTTCAGATGAGCTCGCGGAATGTTAAACACCGACATTTCTTGGTTAGTATAATATCTTCGTCCAGGCCCTTTTTGGCACTTATTCTGACGACCGGCTTCTACTTCTTCGACTCTATCATTCCTTCGTCTTATCGTGGATTTGGATCTCTTAACGCAAATGCAAACTGCCACAATGGAACATAATGCTGCTGCAACTAATGTGCCAATAGCGACTCCTAAGATCATAAGGATCCATTTTTCGTCAAGTCCTTGTCTGTCGGTCATTGTTGTGTCAGGCGGCGTCGATATATTGTCACTAGGAGCATGTGACACACCGGTTGAAACTTCTGATGGGCTCGTAGTTTGGGTAAAATCCTCTTCTGGATCGTAGGAGAAATTGATATCAACGTTGATAAGGTTTGATACTTCGCTATAGAGTTCAGTATCATCACGTGCACGTAGTGCTAGCAAGCAGGTACCATTACAATCTTGCAAGGTCAATGTCAGATAAAGAATTTCTTGTTCTCCCGCTTGGTTTGGAGCGGTTAAATTGACAGGTACGGATTGAGAGCTGTTGAAATTATGCCTAAGGTTTCTATTGTCTCTATCCATTCGCATGTCATAGCTTGCAGCTAGTAAAAAAGAGACATTGTAATTGAAAATACAGTATACTTAGAACGAACTCATTCGAAGTGTTAACCTCCGCAGGTCATTAGTTATATACATTTAAACATAAAAGTATGACCAACCTTTAAAGCACAGTTTGTCAAATGACGCTCATGTAATTTGTCAAATCAGCTTTATAATTTGAATACAGTCATTCTAAACTAAATGTTATTCAAAATGCTGTATTTATCTTGGCTCGGTATATGATGCTGCTATGATACATTTAAGTAAGCTAGCCAATAAATACGTTTTTTCATATATTCGTTTGAATTAGCAACTCCATTTTTGAAGTGCCACAGAACGAAAACAAGTCAGTACACAACTAAATAGCAAGCAAACTACAACAAATCAGAAGTATACGTATGCAAAATGAGAAATATTTAGCTGCTTTGACCTTCACAAGGTATGTGATATATTGGAAACTCATCTTCTATATTGTCACGAATTAAAGAGGTTGAAACCCAATTTATAAAAATGCCTTTGATTTCCTACCATATCCTGCAACATTCACGGAGACGACATTTAACGAGAATTTCAATGTTAGGGAATTTAATATCACAATTTTGCTTTTTCTATCTAGGTTCAAATCCAAGATCCATTTTTTTTGTATTTCTCCTGGCAGATATAAAATATAAGTTGGATAGGTAAGGTTACGATATATTATTTGATAGATTCTATATAATACAACAAGAATCCCGCTAAAAAACAGTAACAAATTCTAACATGAGTATTGCATATTATGCAATTTAACCCATTAAAATATGTAAAATGACACGTTTGAATAGCTTATCGCGAGGCTATATTTGAGGACGGTTTTCCCAAATCTTAGTTTTCTCGTCTATTTAATTTTAGTTTTGTCTTCTTATATAATAAATTATAAAATGATTGATTGTTTCAATTCATGACATTTGAACTAACCATTCAACACGTCTTTCCATGTTTGTTTTTAAAATTAGGAATGTTGATACGTGTATAGTGAAAAAAATACTCGACTTTTAGTACATTTTGATATAATTATTCATGACATTTGTCTAAGATCCATGGGAACCAAATGATTAATACGATAACATCATTGAACAGTTACCTTGTCCAATATCCATATCATCCCCAACTGCGGTCCATGACAGTGTATATGTAATACTCTGTTCACCCAGAAATTCTTCATTATTCCTGATATTGTCCACACGCAGGTCTGTTATCTTAGCTGGCGGAGTGGTATCCGGTGGACTGGATATATAGTTCAACACAGTTATTTCCCCTGGTAGGGATTGTCGTTGAAACTCATCTAGTTGCAATTCTTCAAATTCAATTTCATCTACCTCTGACATATAAAGAAATGCGAAAGGCAAACACATTAGTTTTCACAATTTCATTAATAAATTTATTTACGAGATGTATCAAATCATAAGCGAGTAAATCAAAGAATTTGCAAAGAAATTATAACTATCTTGGTAATTTATAATGCACGAAATGCATCAGTAGAAATTTATAACAAACTATTTTAACTTTGTAAATTACGCTAACATCGTGTCTGCGTAAACACTAAATGTAACATTTAACCGGATAATTTTTTTTATTAGAAACTGTATAAATAAGTGCACGTATGAATAAAACTAACTTTAGTGTTGCCTATTATTTACTGGCATGAACTCTCTGCGTGGTTAATCTAGAGTGAACAGTGTTAAATTAAACAATAAATGGTCTAGTTCGATTGTTTTACTGGGTCTGGAATAATGCTATTCAATGTTGAATTCTGGGAAAAGCACCATGTTACAATACCCTACCTCCCGGTATTGGGACTGAATTTCCACCAAAATCAACGTCAGTTGTGTACGTAAATGCATTGCCATCACCAACAATATGTATCTTCACGTTGTAACGACCGCTGTTCATTGTGAAGTACTTTTTCAGAAGATTTGCTGAATACACACCGTCGTTAGCAATAACATCCGCTCCTAATAACAATAATAACATTGAAAGTAGCTCGAATACACACCATTATTAGCACGAAAGTCCCGTTCATAACAAGAACAATAAACAGTGATGATATTAACAGTTACTGATGTTACAACTCTCGAATGTAGCTGCCGCCCTAAGAAAAAAATCGATTATTCACAATCGTTTGTTTTAGTAGTGGAGGCAGATCATCAACTTGGGTAGAACCAGTACTGCATACCTCACGCATCATTGAGTGTCGATTCTTACGGATACGGAACGTATATAGTATCGGTTCTACATACATATAAGAAAAAACGATTTTTATTACTTCCCTTGATCCAATTTTCTCCATTTATATATTATTGTAGCCTTATTCATAGTTTCACTTAACTTTGGAGTTGTTTTTACTATATCCTGCAGTATCGATTCTTTGTCTTATATATAGAGGTAGGGTTATTCACTCACATACTCTCTCTTCATAACTAATCATAAATGTCAGCGTACAATTTTACTTTCATCCAACCAGCAATGTTCTATTATTAGTAATTTTTTTACTTTCCTTGATAAAAATATCTCCATTTATTTTATTTAATTTGTTTAGCCTTATTCATTGTTTTTTATTAGCTTTGGAGTTGCTTTATACTTCATCCTGCAGTATCGATTTTAGGTTTTAGGTTTTGAGGTAGGGTTTGTGTTATCTTTTTCACATTTTTACTCTCTCTTCATAACTAAATGTCAGGGTACAGTTTTACCCTCATCCAACCAGATATTTTCTTTTATCAGTATCACATTTGGCTCCAGAGTGTCTATTCAAAGTTACCAGGTTCTGCAACACTGCCAAACGATAAGTTGTTTTTTAAAGAGTTTTATTTAAACTACCGTGTATTTTAGTGTTTTTTGTTCGTATTTGTTATTTTCGTGTTTGTGTACCCCTGATGAAGGCGTAAGCCGAAAGCGCTTGGATTTTTATAAACTGTAGCACTGTATAAATGTTTTTTTCCCCATCTATTTATTTATTCCAACATTTTCGTATCCCCTCGGGGATCCAGTGCTTTTTGAAAGGTATTTTGTAGATGTATGTATTTTCTCACCCTTATATATAGCCGAAAGCGCTTGGGTTTTTATAAACTCTAGCACTGTATAAATGTGTTTTTCCCCATCTATATATATATATATATAAACAAAAAACAAACACATTTAACTCACAATTTAAAAACGAAAAAATGGTTGTAATGGGTTTCGAACCCAAGAAAAAAAATTCAACTTGTGTAACACACATCGACGCTTTAGCCACTGGGACATGGAAGCTGTATAGCAATGACACTGATAATTAAAGTATATAAAACAAGTTAACATTGGTTTGTTTATCTGTATCGATTGTGTAAACATCGCCATTTGATGTCGGTACACCAGTACACAAGTAACTGGCCCGACGATGCCGCTAGTTTTTAGCTCCGATTGACACATGATTGAATACATAACTGATGAAATGGGCAGACGTGTTTACAGGCATAATCAGCCTGCGCAAACAGAGCAGCAGTTACGTATGTTTTAGGGCAGTAATGGAACAACATTCCACAACGTGTCATTGTCAGCACTAGTCATTCCAAGCGGCTTAGATGTCAAGCTTGCACAGATGCAGGAGGAGGATAAACCAGATATTGAATATGTGATTTTTGATTTTAGGGTGTGACTAATCATATGGTTATTACAGCATATTTTTTTTACTGCATAAATACAAATTATACGAACTAATTTATTACTTGTTACATGTAAACATAATTCTTTTCCAAAAATTTAATAAATTACTACTAAAACAAAGGTTTTTGATTAGTTATTAAATAGCGCGTTTTATAGGCTGCCCAGTGTACTTATTTCAAGATAATATAAAGTTACGACTTTAACGTACCCTTTTGATAGACATTACATCCATTATTTTCATGAATGTACAGTAACAAACCTTTTAAGAAGTAGATATACAAATCAGATGTAGCATTCAAAAAACGCACAATAACGCATGTGTTTCAGGAAATATATTGTTATATGAATGTCATACAATCCCTGTGGGATGACAAGATAACCATATTGCTTGAATGTATGGGGAGTCTTTCTACGGTCGCCACATGGCACAGAGACATAACGTAAACACGTACGTTTTTATTTTAATATTCTCCTTCGCGAACAATTTCACATCCTACATTTACAATTCTGAGATTTCCTCGAAAGAAACTGATTATAAAACAAGGTTCAGAAAGTACCGTAATTTTGATTGCGTTTGTAGGATTTCCTGTACGAAATTTGACGCCTGTAAATGAGGCGTCATTTTACTGAAATTCTAGGCGTCAATTGTAATTCACCTATACTAGAAATTCCAGGCGGAATCGGGCAGGAAACCAGGCGGAAACCAGGCGGAAACCAGGCGGAAAGGAGGCCGAAACCAGGCGTCATTTTTGCGAATTATGCAAATGAGGTCAAATCAAATGACGCCGGCATTCTTTAAAACGACGGGCGTGAAAATATCCTGGCGGAATCGAACAGGAAACCAGGCGGAAACCAGGTGGAAAGGTGGCGGGAACCAGGCGTCATTTTTGCAAATTACGCAAATGAGGTCAAATCAAATGACGCCCGGCATTCTTTAAAACGACAGGCGTCAAAATATCCTGGTGGAAACGAGCAGGAAACCATGCGTCATTTTACACGAATTATGCAAATGAGATACATTTTACAGGCATCACTAGAAAAAAAAGACAGATGCCATAAAGAAATTTAGGGAATCACTGAAAATAGATAAAAATCGAAAATTAACCGTACCTTTTACCTTATAAAACACTAAATAATTTACCCAATATATAAATATTGAGGAAAAATGTGTATGAGACTAAAAAGAGCATTTTCAACACAAGACATAATTTCATTTAAACAAGCATTATGATCACTTGCTTTTTCCAGGTATAAACTTGACAAAACTACTATAATACAATTAACTACATGTATGTGGAATACAATACGTGGGACAAGGGAAAATAACATGAGGGAGCGCCTCTATGGCCACCTCGCAGACATAAGTGCGGGTAACAGCGCAAAACGAGTATCGCATAATTTTTGAGTGCCGGTTTTTTTTCTTGGTCTTAAAGCATAATCTACATGCTTCAAGTTTTTGTTTCACCAAACGAGTAGTCCAGCCCATGTATGAGAGCACTGTTAGCAAGATGAAAAATGCTTGTTAATTTCTGTTTGACAATGTCGCCGTCGAGCACAAATGCCCTTCTTTAACCTTATTTCTACTATATTGTAAACAGACAAGGATACCACTATAATTATACTGTATGCTCTTTCCATAGGGTGAAGCATAATGACAAGAGTAACTTTTTCAATTTTTAATATATATAAATCAGGTAATAAAGAAAAGTTAAACAAAAAAAGTGACAACGGTACTTACCGGCAATGGAGATTTTCAAAATTGGAAGCGAAATATCTTATTTTTGTATCTCTTAAGTGCATATCTAAATTATTAAATTCACAAACCCAATGATAATATTAAAATGACATGTATTCACAAAAGTAATCTACATATTTTCGCTGTTTCTGAAGAAAAACTTCATTATATATTTTTAAATATGGTTTGTTAAGTGTCAGTGTTCTTTTCTCTGGTTCTCTCATTTAACATTAACATCTCACTGTCTTCGGCATCCATGGAATTTAATTCATCTGCACTCTCTTCCATTCTACCCTCGGACTGATCTCTAACCCTGAAAATTAATATATTAAACTTGTTATTGATATATTCCATTTTGTAAGTTATAAAAATAAATATATAGCTTAATAGTAATACATGTAATTGTTAAAATATCATGACTGTATTGTAATTTCCGCATACTAATTTTGAGTATAGGCGTAGGAATTATATAATGGTTTATGTTTTGGTGTACATGAGCTTGAAAAAAGTTTTTATTTTTTTGCTTGTCAAATATTTTGTGTAAACGTTTAATGTCGAATCAAAATAATGTTTCAACAAGGACCAACATCATGTCATGCTGATCATTTTAGAAAAAGACCCATATCAATATCACTTATAGTTTTCAAGAAGTAGTCGCTACAAACTTGTTTTTAAAAATCTATTTTTAGCCGCGGTGGCCATCTTGAATTTCCGGCCGATCTGATATTTTGCTATGATCAATTAGACATCAAGAGCAACATTCCTGTGAAGTGTCATGAAAATTCGTCAAGTACTTTCAGGAGTAACAGAGCTACAAACTTGTTTTTTAAAAATCCATTTTTAGCTATGGTGGCCATCTTGGATTTCACATCAACATGAGTTTTTGCTAGAATCAACTAGACTTCATAGGTAAGATTTCTGTAAAGTTTCATGAAAATCCATCTAGTAGTTTCAGAGGAGTAGTCGCTACAAAAATCTTTTATAGACGACAGGCGACGGACACCGCACCACGGCATAAGCTCTGCTGATCTTTGATCAGTAGAGCTCACTTGGTATAGCTCCTCAGAAATGCTGGATATAGTTATAATGGACATGGCTCCAAGCTGGTTACTCATTGTGGCAAGATTGAAAGTAAATTATTAAGTGATATTGACCTGACACACAACATAAGTGGGTGGTCTGCCTCCACCGTAATACAAACACCATTATACATAGCCTAAAATGTGCTGAAATGACATCAAAAACCAAGAAAATCTTCCTATAAATAATGAACTGTCTTAAATCAGATATTTAAATTTTTATTTTAACGACAGATATACACGGTTTCTAAAGCTAATGATGACCAGGTTACACATACAACTTACATATTTTGAGAATTCAAACTCTTTTGACGAATTATAACCGGCCATCACAAACCCAAAAACTGGAGCGTCAAATTAAGTTACCAATTTGTAATTGATTTTATGCATATTCATTCATGGATATGTTAAGAACCGGTGAATAAACCCATACTTTTTATCGGCAAATATACATAATAGACCGTATAGGCTATTTTTCTTTTTGGCATTACCTAAGAGTGGTTTAACTTGTTACAGTGTCTTCATTGTTTCCACAGTCACGTCATTCTTTCCAGTCATAGAAGCAACTGGTGCTTTGAACACTGGTACGTACTGGAACAAACAGCTCCTGTCTGCAATAAAGTTCATAATAAAAATAAAAATATATATATAATTATGCCTTGAAACAAAATATTAAAGACACTCAGACACTACAAAACCATATGTTTATCAACATTTTATCCAGGTCATATAATAATGTTCATGTGCCAATTGAAAGTGTAGTTTTATTCATGGATTCTTAAAATACCCATGATTGAATATGCATAAAATGAATTACGACTTGGTTTTGGAGTTTGGCTTTAAGTCTCATTCCCCCTCTCCACCGGCGGCACGTCGGCGCAATTATCACAAATCATCTCGCCGTTCCTAGACATGTATTTTATAATTATGCACTAAGGGCCTGTCCTGGCCCAGGTTAAACTTAAAAGCCGTTGTTTAATATTGTATCTACAGAGAGTAGATTCTCAAAATATGTAAGTTATATATATTATAAGTACCGGTCATCTGTTGTATAGATTGCAGTAACTTTCGCCATGTTGAATGACAACAGACAGGGATTTTCCTATACTATATGTTTTGTTCAGATTTGTGGTTTGTTTACGCAATACCAGGAGTGAAACAATATAGTCCGATAGCATCATTGGAACATCAGCTACACTGATAAGTAGGTTTTAGCATGTATACACTATCGACACGGTGCGAAAAACGACCAAAACAGTGTGTATTACTGAGTTTGAGTGTACCGGACAACCTCGGTCAGAGTCCCCAGGAGTGTACATGCATTGAGGCCCTATCTGTTATACTAGGATTGAATGGGATGTTGATGGAACACCGCTAAAACAATTGGGCTCCCATTGGGCGTGACTGATTGGCCGTGCCTTATAATGGGTCTGCTTGATAACCACTAGGCCATTAGAGTCCTACTTATTATGTTTTTCGAGTATTCCAATAGGTCAATCAGATAAATATCTCTATATGTATTAGCTAAGATTTAAAATTAAACAAAATAAAAGCTGCAATTATTAAACTTACCACTCAAAATTATACCACTACCAGGCAACGGCCCACGAGTTCTGTCCCTTCTCATCCGACGATTCGGAGTAGTTGCATACAAATTTTATCGATGGCATCATGCGATTTGTTTGATCGTCAATGTAAACCTCACTATATGTATTGGCGATTGATTGGCCGTCTTCAAAATCAAGTAGAGTCTTAATTACGGAAGTATTCATTTTTAAAATCACTTTTTAGTGGGTTGTAAATATCCGTTGCTACTCCGGAAATTAAAATTGGAAAACATTGTTCTGTTTGCAAACTGACATGCGCAGTGTAACTGTATACGCTAGACTAAATGCGATTGGCCAATTCAAATTAAAGTAATCAAAAATAGAATAGAATAGAATAAAAGTAAATGTGTTGGCAGACGCTTGCAGAGAAATATGAGTGTTCGATTGCATGCGCCTTTGCGATAGTACGAATAACTGAATTGTCAAAAAAGAGTATAATAATGGACCTTTGGAAACGGCCGAGCACGACACATACGAAATATTGCAGTCTCGGTTTGATTGAGACTGTTCATGAGCGGTAGTGAAATATGCTAGCTACCGCTCACGCCCTCTAGCCCCGGGTTGAGCAGAACTCAATATTCATAAAATCAATAATACACAATTGTAACCATCCCGAAGATGGCATGCATACGGCGGTGGACATGGAGTTAATTGCTTCCCCATGTCGGAAGGCGTATGGTCCCAGTATCTAATAAAATTAAATGCCCCGAAGAGACATCAGGAAATGGAAATGATTTCTCAAGATTCTCTACGTACCAACGCCAAGAAAGCATGTATTTAAGTTGTAATACGTCATACCTTTATGTGTGTCTTTTGTTTTAATTTGAATGCAAGTAGGATTTGAATATTTACTAGAGAACTTTCGCAGTACGAACTTTCATGCTTTACAATTCGTACTAAAGACTATTCGTACTCGTAGTGTTTTTTTCATTGGCGAAGTTATCTATTCAAGTTTTCTAAATCAGATATCTAAAAGGACAAGAAAAAGACATGCACTCTTCTTAAGTCAAAACTAAAAGTGGGCAGAGAAATACCATTTTACATTTAGACACAAGAGTGTTTTTTTTTTAATATTTTGATAATTAGCTTTAATTTAGCATACTTTTGATAGAGCATCATCAAAAAGACTGACCAATCAGTGACCAGAAATAAGACCAATCTAACATTCAGGTAAGTGATAAACTCTGTCTTTATCCTTGATGTTCGACCGAGTTTACTGTTAAAATTAAGCTATCTACAGTGTGATTCTTTAAAAATCCTGCATATTTTATGCACATTCATGGAAATTGAGTCATAATATATGAATCTTTCAAAATCAAAATCTTGAAAATCATCGTCTTTTTATTCTGCCGCCAAAGATTTTTATTTTACTATAGAACGTAAGGATAAAAACCTAGTAACACTAATTTTATCACCTACTGAAAATAAGATAAAATCTCAACATCTCTGCAATGGAAAATTATGAATAACTGATCTATGATCTTATCAGTACGCAGTGGTACATATGTCAATGTTGTGTCACATCTCTAGAATCAAGCTTTGCAATTTATGAATGCAGTCAATTAATTAAAGAAACCAATGATTAAATTTGAATTAATTGCAATGTTATTGTGTCGCCTGCCTTAAGCATGGCATACACTTAGAATGTTTTTTTCGCCATTTGTTAGGGGGAGCAAAGGCTTTTTTTAACCCTTCCCCGCCGACCAACACATCCACCCTTGAATATTCTGAGTACCATGCAATGTCGCCCTGATAAACTGGCTATTAGTTCAAAATAACATTTCTGTAAAATTCCTAAGTATGAAATGACGCCTCAGTTTAATGAATAAGTCCGAAATGACGCCTCTGTAAAATGTTTAAGTATGAAATGACGCCTCAGTGAAATTTCTAAGTCCAATTTGACACCGTCATCTAAAAGGACGCCTTTTGCCAGGCGGCATAAAATCAAGTTGACGCCTCTATAGAGGTATAGAGGCGTCAAAACTATAAAAAATAGTACAGTCCTGTTCAATAACGCCCGTCAAATTCTAATTCCTTCTACTTTCCAGGCGGATTCCGCCTGGTTTCCGGGTAGAATACGCCTCGATATTTCGTACAGGTATAATTACTGATATTATCGTAAAATAGCATTTGTAATTACCTGTTCCAAAATCACGCATTGGGATTTCAATCGGGATAAATGATGAATTGGCTGAGAGTATTGCCGTGACATTAGCATTCAGAACCGGGCTACCTCCCTTCTCAATATTGGTGTACACTTTCAATTCCTTGGAACTTTGAAAATCTAATGTCGTGATTGACAGACTTGATATCACACGTATGACGCTTTCGTCTTCAGAAATTGGTTGACTAGTGACGGATACGGTCGAAGCAATACTTGTAGATGAATTGGTAGAAATTTCGAAATAGTAGCTTCCAACCTATATATATATGATTAAAAGGGTAAACGATGGATTAAGATATTTCACACGACCTTTGTTTGCATCTCACATCAGTTTAAGGATGTCATTGAATGGTTTATTGTTTTAGATCTTAAATCACATCATCAAAACAAAAACTGACCGATTGTTTCATTTTTGGTTCATAATTTGCATCTCTAAAGGTACACATTTACCAAATTTTAATATATTGCAATACTACCAAACTGAAAAAAGATCTGATAACAGGTTTTCACACTAAATTATTGTTTACCTCTGTGGTATCGGGGAATTCCAGAGTTACCATATCAGACGTGGCATTGGTAACGTATGTCTCGTTGTTTGGACCCGTCACATTCACAGACATAAAAACTGGTGTTGTGAGAAAAACTGTAAAAGTAGTGGTGTTGCCTAGACCCGCATCAATTGTAAAGGTCCCTCTTGCATCTGATCCTGATATAATGTCGTATGATTGAGCAAAAACCTGAAAAAGAAAGTGTTCATTAAAGAAAATTCAAAAGTTGACAAGGAAATACAGCTGAACTGAACCCAATCATCCAACAAAAAACGCTTTTAAATAAATCAACAAATCCAAGGACGAAGAGAAGCAACATATGCGACACTACAAGGTAATATAAAAGGTAACAGAGATATGTCCGTATATAACACGCTCTAGGGTGCACGAACATTCATTCTTACTCTACTGTAATTAACTGAGTGTTGAACACGCAACTTGTAACATATATAAATAAAGAACATGATGCAAAAGTTTCTCAAGGAGTTAATTGATAAGCATATTATTTAATTTAAAACGCAAGGTATGCTTACTTTATAGTTTGAATGTGATTTGGTAAATACTAAATGTAATGCTAAACTGTTGTTTAACACCCAAAATACGATGTTTAGTTATTATTTATACTACTATAAAACTTCAACAGGGTCAAACATTTAAATATAATTAACCTTTTCTACGGCATCACTATCGGAGTTTCCTGTTGCAATCGCTTGACCAAGGACATCTGCAAATGATACTGCCTGCGTTTCAAGATAGGTAAAACTGCTACCACCAGTTTCCAGTGCAAGCTGTGTCATACCTTTATCCGCCGCGTTTGTTATTGCTATTGTGTGCACGGTAATACCCTTCGATACAAGTTCTTGGATATAGTGTAAGTATGGGCTACTTGCGCCATCCGAAAGTAGAATAATTTCTGTCCCTTTGGTTGAAATTCCACCACTCTCTATTTCCTAGATCAATCAGCAAAATGTTAATCAACGATAATCATAAATTGTAATGTGCATATACTTTTAGCAGGCGAACTTGTTCTCTTTTCTTTGTGTTTTTATTTTTATTCACTTTAACGCCTTCTTATAAACACACTTAATAGGGTAAGTGTGAGGTTTGGTGCACCCTAGAACCTGGTTTAAACCCCCAGCGGCTTTTTTTGCCATTGACCGTTCCATGCGGTAGCCCTATTATCAACCCTTGTGAGTTTGTGATGTCTTATTTTGCCTGTTATTTTTATATATAGTTGTTCTTTGTTTTTGTGTGTGTTTGTGGTTTACTGTCGTCCTTCAATGCTACTGTTCGATTTTATATCTATATTAAACTCAGTATGTAGTACACGACATCGTATTACGTTATATGCATCACTTCATGACTTAAGCAAAGACCAACATGTGATATAATTGCTTAATATCTTACTGTACATATCAATACTATCAACAGTTATGCAAGACATTACGGCCATTACAGGAAATAAACATAAAACACTATTTTAGTTCATACGCCTTGTCTTATTTATTTTTTACATTTTGTTATTATCCAGTAAATATATGTGTTCAAACAGAATGTATTAAACTAGACTATCATTCTTTTGTTTTAATTGGGTCACCCTATTGAAAAAAACAATACTTATATAAACTACTTGGTAAGCATTTGTTCAGTTTCTAATTTCATTTAAGATGCTCCATCTTTATCTGTTTCTTGTATAGTTTTTAAATAAAATTCTTAGTTTTTTAAACGATGTTAACATTTTGGTTATAATAAAACGCCTAGTTGACCGAGATGGTAAAGAAGCTATGTTCGAATCCTATTTAGAGCTCGACTTTTAATTTATGTACTATTGCCATTTTACATATTGAGTTCTGCTCAACCCGGGGCTAGAGGGCATGAACAGTAATTAGAGCTTTTCGAAACCGTTCATGAACAGTCTCAATCAAACCGAGACTGCAATATTGTTTGTTTTTTCGTGTTCGACGATTTCCAGATTTCTCCTTTCATACTTTTTTATATATCACAGTAGCGTTGCATGTGCAGTGTGGCGGCGGTAACGCGTCTCCCCGTGCTTGCAATCAGAACTGTTATTCATTCTGATTTTTGGAGATCGCTTAGCCCGATATTTACAGATATCGATGGTGCATTCCCAAATACGCGTTTGGTTTTTTACTTAAATTTCGAATATGTGGTTCCACTACTCCAGCCTTTATAGGTTCTGGTATTGTTTAATCACCCTTAAGATGTATTGCCTGCTTTTTAATTTAGTCTTTTGACTGTTACCTCTGATACGCAGACTTCATAACCTCTGCTACCAGTTGAATTCCATTTTGTTTATTTCGCCCATTGTGTTCTCGTTTAGGGTAAAGTTTTTTGTTAGAAACTGGGACCATACGCCGCTGGCCATGGAATGGTGTGTAAACACATCATTGAAGGTTCCATGTTCTCCGTCTTATGCATACTATCGTCGGGATGGCTCAAGTTTCTGTACTATTGACATTTTAAATATTGAGTTCTGCTCAACCCGGGGCTAGAGGGCTAGCACTTTTC
The DNA here is from genome assembly GCA_037043455.1 of Cyrtodaria siliqua. NCBI lineage: Eukaryota > Metazoa > Mollusca > Bivalvia > Adapedonta > Hiatellidae > Cyrtodaria > Cyrtodaria siliqua. The sequence continues at coordinate 242,622 of JAWPHD010001815.1, read as the reverse complement.
AATACCGTTCATGAACAGTCTCAATCAAACCGAGAATATTGTTTGTATTGTTCGTGTTAGACGATTTCCAGATTTATCTTTTTATACTTTCTTTGTAAATGAGAAAGTGTCTATTTTTGCGGATGGTAGGAATTATACAGTACAGGTTTTAACAGGTCTGCCTTCACTACAAAAATATCGACCGTCATATACAGTCTCCAATGTGCTTAAAATGATGTAAAATACCATTCAGCCAACCAGTCGTCTTTGCATATTTGATGCGTATATATAGATCCCAAATTTCGAAAGTTGCCGTAGTGAGTTCAAATTATCTCCCTTTAATATATTTACTGAATTCCCAGTATCCCCAAGACCTTTCATTGTCACTGTCTTAATGTAGCTGTGTGTGGTTGAATGCTTAAATGTGGCCCATTCATATGAGCTATAAGTGTATGTATGTATGCGTCTATATGTTAATTGTGCCTGCAGACGCGTGAGTTATGATGTAGAGATACAGTTGATCAGCGTGTGTTGCACCTATCCTTTTTAGGAAATGAATGCATACGCTTGATTTCTTGATTATCTTGTCATAGCTAGGCGCCCTGCCGTAGTTTGTCCGAAAGTTGTCTGTCCTTGGTAGATCACAAATATGTCTCCCTGTATATAATTCTGCTTTGTGACCGTGAATCTCTTAGGAGATCCCAAATTTCGAAAGTTGTCGTAGTGAGTTCAAATTATCTCCCTTTAATATATATACTGAATTCACAGTATCCCCAAGATCCGACACCTTTCATTGTCACTGTCTCATTATAGCTGTTTGTGGTTGAATGCTTAAATGTGGCCCACTCATATGAGCTATAATTGTATGTATCTCTATGTTAAATCAATCTACGCGATGAGACCATAATATATCTATTACTTGTTGTTCACTAAGGTGTAAAGTTCAAACATATGATCAAAAACAACTGTCACAGCAGCTAACACACGCTTTCCATAATCGTGACACCAAATGAAAATTAACACAAGTGGCCGATAAATAAAATAAAATGTTGATCTCGATGATTGACTCCAAATTACACTTAACATTGGTCGTAACACTAGCAAATCAATGTGAATTTTGTATGTATAAATAATTTCAAAATCATGAATAAATAAATAATTGATAGTTAGTGTTATTAGTTACTCGTCCTTTGGGATCATCGAGCCCATTCTTTTAGATTTAAACATATGTATTGCCCATATTTTACATACAGAGTAAAATCAAAATATAATGACAAATGGGCTGGGTAACAAATTCTACCAACATTAGATTAAACCCTCTTCAGTCCATTCTGTGTAGCTTTTAAGTAGAATACCGCTTAAGCCGGTGCTACGGAGCGTGAGAGGTGTGGGACCGTATATTACCTCTCATAAACAGACTCAATAAAACCGAGTCTACTATGCTTCTTTTTGTTTGTATTTGTTGCTGCCACATGATCCCCTTGTCAGTATTCAAACAAAACAACTATGCATCTAGTGCAATAACCAAATGCCATCTTAATGTTAAAAATATTCATTTTCATGTATGTTGTTGTATGTAGAAAATGTTACCTACTAGCACTGCCAGTTCCAAACCGCTGTAAATGTTCGTCCCTCCACCAGCTTGGTCTGGAACCTTAAGTTTAAGTTGTTTTCTTGAAGCCTTCTTGATTTTAGTCAAATTAGCTAGAACGGTTGCACTGCTTGAGAATGATACGATTCCTAGCCAGCTTACCTTTTCTACCAAACTATCTATTGCCAACAACGCTGCTTGCTTTTGTTGTAAGATCTTGTTTCCCTATAACAATCAACGTCATAACACTATTTATTTGTAGCGGATAGTATATACCAAGTCATTGTGTTCGAGTTTAGTTATGTGTTAAGGGTTGTTGTATAATTATTAAGTAGTACTCTACATACTTGGAATTCAGAAGGTAAATGCCTTAGCAGACCGTGGATGTGAAACAGATCCTTGGGTTAACAATTTGGATGCCCTTTTGTTTTCTCGTATGTAACGTATATTGTATATAAACGTTACGCTAAATCCTCAAACAAACGAAAGAGAATGATAGATAAACCAAAACAAACACTAACCAATAATGCCAGAGAAATAAGAAAACGAACTGCGAAAGGTACGACAAGGCATGATTTAATACAAACATCAAGTATGACTGTCAGTTTCAGAATTTCAGTAGATGTCAACCATATGCTTCCGCATCTGCCATTTACAATTTGCCTCTACTGTGTTCTAATTGAGTGTATTAGTTACAAATAACCGTACACGGTTCAATCACTAAACGTATCTAACTACATTTTAGATTTGATTTATTCTTTCAAAGCATGAATGCAATTATATGCAGTGTTGTTGTGTGTTGGGAATTTCAATAACCTATGATAACGCCTAATAAGAGTGAATGCACAGATTATTAAATTTCTAAATAATGTTTGTTATGTATTAACTTAATATGCTCAACATTTATTTGTATTAAATTGCTCTTTACTATTTTTAGCTCTACTGGCCAAGGGCCAGCAGAGCTGCTGGAATGGCGAGTCCGTTGTCCGTCCGTCGTTAACCTTTGTCTCGTTAAGAAGATATAGCTTTAATTTTTCATCTTATCTTTACCAAACTTTACCAGATTGTTAATATCAATGAAAGCTCGGGCAAATTTAAAAACCAGTCAGATCTGACCACTAGCAGCGGGGTTATTGGTCCTTGATTTAGTTAAAAATGGTATATTTTGCCTCGTTAAGACGATAGGGCCTTCATTTTTTATTTTATCTTTACCAAACTTTACCAGATTGCTTATGTTGATGAAAGCTCAGACAAGTCTGAAAATCAGTCAGATCGGACCAGTAATAGCGGAGTTGTGGACCTTGATTTAGTTAAAAATGCTATATTTTGCATCGTTAAGACGATAGGGCCTTCATTTTTCATCTGACCTTTACCAAACTTTACCAGATAGTTAATATCAATGTTAGCTCGGACAAGTTAGAAAACCAGCCAGATCGGACAAGCAACAACGGAGTTATGGCCCTTGATTTAGTTAAAAATGCTAATTTTGCATCGTTAAGCCGATAGGGCCTTCATTTTTCATCTGACCTTTACCAAACTTTACCAGATAGTTAATATCAATGAAAGCTCGGACAAGTTAGAACACCAGCCAGATCGGACCAGCAACAAGGGAGTTATGGCCCTTGATTTAGTAATAAATGCTAATTTTGACTCGTTTATACGATAGGGCCTTCAAAAACTTTAAAAAAAAAAAATTGCAGTCACTCGCTTCATTGATGTTATAGGAGTCATGTTAGCCAGTAGAGTGTCCACATGCCCTCTTGGGCCTCTTGTTGTATATTACTGTATCGGGTGCAAAATAAAATACTGGATATACACATATCTTCTGTATATCTTCCAATATAAATCTAGCTTTACCTTAAACGTAAAATAAAAAGGTGGTTCAAAACGTGGTTTAGATCAAATATAACTTACGCTCATACTTCCAGATACGTCAAACACAAACATCCGGATCCGTCCAGTCTCTTGTTCAACGTGGAAGCTAGGAGTGGTGTTCGTTGTAGGAGACAATGTCGAAGTCTTATTACCTAAATACATTGAATATACTTTCATTTGTGAACTATACTTAGTGCACACAATCATCTTAGATCTTCTTTAACCGATAAACACTTCAAACGGATTGGAAGAGATAGATGTATGAAGTGTATATAAGCCGTATGTATGCTGGATTCAGACTGTTATATATCATAGTTAATAACATGTTTCTGACAAATAAGACCTTTTATTACATAACTGTCATAAATTTACATTGAACTATGAATGACGTAATTTTAGTATCACACAAAAAAGTTTTTTTATATCATCACTAGTGATGATATAACTTTGCCGGAACTACTTTCTTTACATATTTGTTAAAAAACACACTGGTTTATAGTTAAAATATTTTTTAATTTCTTCTCTTACGTAAAGTTATATAATAAACAGTATAATTAACAGCATAAATTTAATACTGATTTCATGTCATTCGAGGCAAAAAGTAATAATTTGGTTAAAAAAACTCGTCCTTCGAACTCGTTTTTTTAACCAAATTACCACTTTTTTCCCTCGTGACATAAATTCAGTATCAAATTTATGCTGTTAATTATTCTCTATGTAAAAGAATATTTGATTATCTCTAGAGCAATTACAATATTTTACAGTAATTCCGAGTATCGAGAGGTGTAGCAATTCATTGCGTAAGTGTTAATAAGGCTGATGATTAATTATCGATTATCAAGGAAACTGACGTAAAGTAGTTTACCGATTAAGCCGGTACTAGGAGGCGTGAGAGGTGTTGCACTTGACATTACCTCTCATGAACAGACTCAATAACATCGAGGCTGCAGATTTTATCTCTTGTTTGTGTTTGTTGCTTCCAAAGAATCCCCTTTTCAGTATGTATTGACATTATTGACACTATGTTTTATTTGATATGGTTATTATACCATTAGGATAAAATAACATGAACAAAATATTCTGTATATTTAAAATATACAAAGTGAATACATGAACACGAATAAAAGACATGTCTCATCTCGTTCCCTTGAACATTAGGCAGGTTCAGTTAATTTCGAGACAGATTAGGCATCATATCTGCAATTATTTTTCTATTTGTTAATTAAGGCCACTTTAATTGATATTAATGAAATGACGCGATAGTTGACAATTTTGTTTCAAATATATTTAAGTGTTTACCACTTTTAAAATCTTCATGTTGACGCATCACTTCCCATGCACTCAATCCATTGCATACTTTATTCTGCAAGTTGGGAGCTTTGCTGTTATGGCGGACATTTGACTCAGTGGTGTCAGAGTCTTCCTCACAAAAACTGTCCATCTGTCAGAGTGATAAGATGAAAAGAAAATTAATACAGAAATAAGGCGTTGTGTAACAGGTTGCCGAAATTCTATTGCGTTGTCAAAGTATCGGCAATACAGTCGACCTCGTCGACACATGCATAAAGGTAATAGCTAAAATCAATTATAATTTGCATACAGTGGTCATAAGTTTGTGTTTACCAGACTGCAAATCCGGCTGATTTAGCGTAATTAATTATTTTGGACTACTACAAAACAGATGCAATTTAAATATGAATTGTACCTGCCGGGAACGAATCTAGAATTCAATATTGTATTTAACACTATACACTAACCTTTAATTATGACAGCATGTATCGCCTTTTGAAACTGGAAATTCTTATATAACTAGCCTTGTTTCACTAGAGACATAAAACTCACTAATAATATGTTTGCTTACCTTTTTATGATGGTGAGACGAATATAATTTCAAAACTATTCCTTTTATATTTAAAAACGAAGAATGAAAAAAATAAGTTTTTGGAAAAATCAACTTTTTTCCCCCAAAATTCACTGTCTCTTGTTATGTATTATTGAATACGGATTTCTTTTTATTTTATTTCATAAAACCATCTTAGTTATACAATAATGAAAATACGAAAATACACATATCAGTTGACTTATTACAAATGTTAAGGTATGAAATAAGGAAACTTAGCGTATTATGTATTATAAACCTTAATATCATAATTATCTGTTTCCTCCCACGCCACAAAAACTGGTAATTTGAAATTATTTGGTGTAAGGGTAGGAGATATATAACTAAATTGTGTATCAGAAGAATATTAGATGTAAACATTGTTGTTATTCCGTTTTATATAATATTTTGTTTTAAAAAGAACCCGAGTAAAATATGCGTTATAATTTAATTTTTTAGATAAAGAAAACACAGTCACATAATTGCAAACGTTCATCTGATATATAACACAACTTTTAAAATCATGCAGGCATAAACTGTGATTGATATACAGATTGCATAGTAAGTTGTAAATGTAAATATAAAGTCAACTGTCACCGCTTTTAACCATTGTGTTGCCATAAGTGATGATTTCACCGTTGGCTGTTTTCTATTAGGACAAAATCTACACGCCACTGACAACTGAATGCTGTTAAGGAGGTTGGCTGGGAAAGGACGTAGTGATGAGATTTTTTTTAAACTCATATTTAAAGCTTCTTTGGTATAATTTAGATTCAAAATTATCAAAAAAAGTCTATGTCACCACACTTTTTTCCCCACTAGACGTCATTGAAGAAGGCACATATTTCTAACTTCAAAATTTCACTAAAAAGAGGAAAAAAATAGTCATTGAACATTTCACAATTGTTTTCATAACATAACGTTTATTGAAAAACAACAATTAATTTTCGATTGCATATATACATATCTTTCAAATCATACAAAAATAGTTGTACTCCTCATTCGTCTTTTTACTTTAAAAAGCAAACATATATGGACCGTACCCCACCCACTTTTGTTTTTACCGAAAAATTAATTCAAGATAAAAAATTATGTTCTAATGATCAACTTTTTTTAAAACTTGTATATGTCAAGGTCCTATGACATTTCTTTCAAAACAAGTAAAAAGATATATAGGTCACCAGGCTTCTAATGATTTTTTATTAAAAATTCTTTAAATTACACCCATTTTGGAGTTATTTTGACATTTTCAATGTAAAATACTGTACACACAATATTGACATGGAGATCGAAAATAAAATTAGCTCAGTATCTACTTTTATATATGTATTCCATTACTGAAAAACAAAAATCTGATTTATTTTATAGCAAAAGGATAAATTCTACTCAGAGCTACCCATACCCCCTATTTTGTTGACAACACAAAATGATCACAAATGACGGAAAAAATATGAAAAAAAAAATTTTGCTTAAAATTTGGTATGTTACCATCTTAAATCCTACATTATATCCATATCTACTAGAATGGAAAAAATGAAACAATTCTGTTGTCAAATAAAACTATGATTTGAAAAATAAAATGTTTAGACTTGAAGATGTCAAAACTTGCCCAGCCAACATCCTTAACCCGCTACATATATAAAATGGACAGTTTTTTCTTTGAATTAAGACCATTCCATTTATGTGGCAAAGCGGTGTTTTGGGGTGTTTTTTATCACCAGCCGGACATTGTAAACGATGATCAGCCTGAAGGATATTTCACTTACCGCCTTTGGTTTCGCAAAAACAATTTAAGGATAAAAAGGTATTGTTTGGGGCGCTTGTTTCAGCCAAAGGTTTTTCTGCAGTAACTCGAGCAATTTAAATAATACGTACATCAGTTATATATCATTAGAACTGGCAGTTTTAGTGGTAAATAAAACTACTTTACTTTTGAAAATCAGTTGAGAAATAAATATTTTACAGCGAAAATGATTTTTTGATGGGGCTTTTCCTATGTAAATTCCTTGTTGGTCGGACAGCAGAAAATTACAAAATGTCAAATAACTTCAGTAAAACTTGATATTTGGTTATTAAACTTTCAGGGTGTCTTAATGTACTAATATCCAACAATTTAAAACTATGTTTGAATAAAAAATCTAAAAAAATATATTTTTCGAATTTTTCATGCAGCAGAATTTTGCATTGAAAATGACCCATCAAAATCAACTTTCGCACATGAAATTTTTATTTCTCAACCGATTTTGAAAAGTAAAGTATTTTTATGTACCACTAAAAATGTCTGTTCCACTGATATATAACTTATATAGGTAGTAGATTAATTTTATCTTAAAAGTCCAAAAAACCTTTGGCTGAAACAAGCGCCCCAAACAATAGGCGAATAATTATTATTTCATATAACTATTGTTTCAGGTGTATTTTATTATTAATAAGTGTATCTAGCGGGTGCACCTATATTAACGAACATCTAAACGGAAAAATATATTGTTCGGTATTAGATACAATATTCGCTAAAACGGCCATGTATTATGATTAAAGAAACACTCAGCTACCACTACGTCTATTACCGAACGTTATATAGATAATAGTAACGATAGTACAGTGCATATTATAAAGCATATGACGACGTGCAATTCCGAACAATGTATTTAATTCCGAACAAGCAAGAATGTAATTCCGAACAGTTTAAGATTTTTTAAAAAATATCAACACAGAACAAAATAAACATGAAACTATTATAAGAACATAAACATAATTACAATAAACAAAATTAAAGTAGGTATTTCTGAATTGTTTTGATACAAATCGAATCTATAAATATTTCATCTCACACACATTATATCAACTGACAATATCATAGTTGAATTTTCTGGAATTGATAAAATGTTTTTTTATCAATGTTTTAGTAACAGTTAGGATAGTTCATCATTTATAGAATTAGCAACATTCAAATGGTAATTCGCCCAAACCCTCAACCAACTCATTAGCAACACATGGAAATTGAAATCTCCTGTATCAGTTTGCGCATTGTATGGATTCTTCGTATGGTGTTTCCATCTACTTTCAAGCAGTCATCCGAATCAGAGTGCTCTCTCTCCTTTAGTAGTTTTTCTCTACCAAGCCTCTTCCTCTCTTTTTGTTTCATTTTAGCTTCTTTGCGCTCTTTTACATTTCTTCAGTTTCATTTTTCAGTTCTTCTGTAAGTTTTTTCTCTAAACGCTCTTGCTTTCGCTTTTCCTTTTTTTAATTTCATTCTCCTTTTGTTCAATTTTTTCTTTCAGCAATTGTCTGTACTTAGATCCTGTTACAGTCTTTGGCATTATAACCCTTCGCACCTTCGGTTTTCATGCAGATTCCTTAATACATTTTGGCGTTGTTAGGTATTTGGAGAGTGGTGATGCATCGCCAGTAGCATCTGGATTAGCGGCAACATACACTGATGAGCACGATGCAACTGGAGAACCAACGTTGGGGATCGATGCAGAAGTAGTCAAGGATTCAGTAGTGACAGGTGTTGCCGTAAGCTGGGGCTCATTGAATTATATCGTTGAGGCTGGTAGATTTGTTGACATTTGTTCTATAACGTCAATAGACTTACTAGTATCAGTTGACAAAGCTGCAACACTAGCAATAATGTCCGTGACTGTAGTTGATGTTTGAGTGTCAGTTGACAAGGCTGCAACACTAGCAACGTTTTCCGTGACTGCAGTTGATGCTGACAAAGCTGCAAAACTAGCAACATTTTCCGTGACTGCAATTCATGTTTGAGTGTCAGTTGACAAGGCTGTAACACTAGCAACGATGTCCGTGACTGCAGTTGATGTTTGAGTGTCAGTTGACAAGGCTGTAACACTAGCAACGTTTTCCGTGACTGCAGTTGGTGTTAACAAAGCTGCAACTCTAGCAACAATTTACTGTGACTGCAGTTGATGTTTGAATCGTGGCTGATGGAACTAATGTTGCTGGCGTTTCATCATTTGCGGACATCTTGCTTGGTTCTAACTTAATAGAAGATACCACCCTCATCACACATTTAGTAGTTATACATCGAATTATAGTTTGTATGGTTAAATTAGTAAAGTTGTAATTTTCAAGAAAGAAATAAGCAAAGGATCTACTCGTTATATTTAGTTCGGAATTGAAAACAATGGTAAATATTTTGAATGTAATTCCGAACACCGCTGTCCTTCTGAAACGAGACGTCACTTCATTACCACGACCATCACACATGAAAAGTACATGTTTCCGCATGCTAACTATGCGTAGTCACCAAGTTGACCATACATATACAGTGACATATATTCTTACAAAATGGGTGCAAAACATTAGCAAACATTTAAGTTTACTTACCAAAAGTAAGGCTTCCAAGAAAAGTAGACAATTCTCTATCAAAACAACCAGCTCATTGAAAATATGGCGCCGAGGTGAAAGAGAAAGGAAATGACATGATATTAATGACGTCATATTCGCGGAATTTGTTTAAATTCAACTTTTATATTAGTATTTCAAAATGTGTTCGGATTTGGGAACAGGTTCGTAAATAGGTGCACCCGCTCTAATTGAGACTTAAATGGCGCAGTGGGTCGTGAAATACAATTTGAACAAAAAGCAATGACACAGTTCACACAATCTCAAGTGAAAATCACCCCATGTAGATCAATATATAAAACAAATAGATCTAGTAAAACTTTTTGTATAGGGGGGGGTACGAGTTCTGACCAAAGAAGAGATTCCAGATTGCCTCGTGGTAGCGGCCTGCCCAGTTAGCACACTACGCACGGGGGATTTTCTCACCCCCAGGGTTTTGCGTTTGTTGTTGTTCTTATGCATATTGTACACAAAGGTGGTACAATGTGTTTATCACCGACAACAGTTGATTACGGTTACTTACTACCCTGTATAATTATGGACAGTATAGTATGGTTATTATATAACCATGTATGATTGCTTTTGTGTTAAGTAACCAGTCAATTAGTTTAACACTTTTTAATGTTTGTATGTGTATATTATGTATACACACTTTTTCTATGTAACACGTATGTTATAGACACACTCTATGTGTCACGTGTGTTAATAGCACAGAAATCGTCTCTGATTCCACTCGGATAGACAATAATCCGAACTGCAAGAGCGCTTTCGGTCTATTGACCTTCTTCAGTTGCAACATGCAATCCTAAACGATTTCTATTTAACGTATAAGTTATCTCATTAACTAATGTAGTGAGGTTTTACTTTATGAAGGTACACTGTGATAGACCAACTAAGTATATATAGTTTATTCAATCTGTCCTAATATGATTATAACAGAGATTGAAAACTTTATATATGTGCGGTTTTTATTGAAAATGATATTTCACAGTACAGTAGTACCGTAAGACATGTCGGGTTGATTCCGCATATAATGTCTTTTCATAAAAGTGCAGCAAGGTTTATAGACACGACTGGGTTGATACCGTCTTAAATGTGTCTTATGATAGCACGTATTCCGAGGAATATCGTATTTGTAATGTACTCGTCGGGTTGATACCGAAACAAAATTTTGAGTACCTCCAAATGTGAGTAAATATGTTTTAAAGATAGATAATATATATATATATATTAGCCAACTGTGACAGATGTGTGTAAATCTTAAATGTGTCTTATTATAGCATGTATTCCGAAGAATACAGTATTTGTAATTACTCGTCGGGTTGATACCGAAACAAATTTTGGAGTACCTCCAAAAGTGAGTAAATATGTTATAAAGACAAATAATATATATATATATATTAGCAAACTCTGACACGAATGTGTCATACAGTATATATTCCGAGGAATATGCAGTCTACACGTCGGGTTGATACCGAAACAAATGCTGGAGTACCTCCAGTAGTGTGTAAATCTGTACTGTAACAGAGAGTATCTGTTGTAAAGATTGCTAATAGAAATGAATTATACGATGTTTTCAGAGCTGAAAACGTGCGTGTAACTCAGTCGATGTAGGGACAACGACTGATGAAATATCTCGCTGCTGGTGTTTTTATACACTAGGTAGTGCGTTGGTACTTAATTGGTTCCATCTGTGTATCTACAGTATTCCTTTTGTTGGCTGTTTCGCCGCGAATCAATTGACACGCTCAGTGTGATCAGCTAATTCACGCTTAAGGTGAGAAATTCTTCTGACCATGTTACCGCCGATATATCAGGATTGAATTAGCGTAATCCTCTTAATTACCCGTCGGCAGTAATCTGATAATGTACGAGATCTCTACTGGGTAATGATTAATTTAATGTCATTTGTATGTAAGCACAGAAAAACTAAAATCTAAAAACAATGTTTACTTTCATGCGCATATTTTAACAATTCCTCTTTCTGTATTTCTTTCTGTATATATTTGTATACGAGTATTTTTTTCTCAAAAGTGTGTTTCCCATTTTTCAGATTACATAACGTAATATGTATGCTCATTACAGTATTATTCAATACATTGACGTACCCTATTCATAAGTTTATGTATTACTGTATACATAAGTTTATTGAAACTACAAGGAATAGGTGATGCTATTCGACAGTATTGAGTGAGATTCATTTAAACACTGTGAAATCTCAGATGAGGAATCCCGATATAGTAAATAATTTCCATATGTTATTGCAACTCAATCCGCCTATTGTTAGATTTATTCCGTAAGAGTACAACCTACGACAATTTTAATATTGTTAAAAGTACAGTATAACCACAGAGGTTATATTTAATAACAGCTTTTGGTTTATTCCGTAAATTACAAACTAAACTTATTTCAAATAATACGTCACGTAAGATGTTCGTATTTTATTCAATGGGTATGCTACTATACCTATATGGAATAGGCTAAGTTGGTATATACAATATACGTGTAGTTTGAAAAAACTGCGTTACTGATTCATTGATATTAGAAAAGAAAAGTAATTGCAGCACTTTAGATAGAGTACACATACATGCGTATACATAATGAATTTATGTTTTTTCAAAATCAATACTGAGTGAGATTCGTGTATACATTGTGAACTCTCAGGCGAATAATTACGATATAATAATGTCCATCAGTTATTGCATCTCAATAAGCCTAGTCTTAGTTTTATTCCGTAAGATTACATCAAGTAGATATAAAAGTCGAACAGAAAAAGTAGCATATACGTGCCATAGCTGTGTATATGGTACACGTTTTCGTAACCAGCCTGTTTTCAATATGAATACATCCACGAGTATTCAATAACCAACTTCAACAGTGTGTTATTCTTGTAACGAAATAACTCTGTACTATCTATATGAAATATTAAACTAACTATACACACTATCATCTCGAATTGTATGCATTTACGGTTAAAAAACCATATTATTGTATGACAGAATAAGATCTCGTGTATAATTTGCATTTTAGTCCATAATCTATTTATGGTCATCAGAATTAGCAATCTGGAGGTTCTCAACCCTCGCTAGACCCGAAGGGAAGCAAGTTAGGGAGTCCTCGGCCTCGCGATAATCTGAGTCGCTGAAAGTACAATTTGTATAGGGGGGTACGAGTGTCTGACCAAAGAAGAGATTCCAGATTGCCTCGTGGTAGCGGCCTGCCCAGTTAGCACACTACGCACGGGGGATTTTCTCACCCCCAGGGTTTTGCGTTTGTTGTTGTTCTTATGCATATTGTACACAAAGGTGGTACAATGTGTTTATCACCGACAACAGTTGATTACGGTTACTTACTACCCTGTATAATTATGGACAGTATAGTATGGTTATTATATAACCATGTATGATTGCTTTTGTGTTAAGTAACCAGTCAATTAGTTTAACACTTTTTAATGTTTGTATGTGTATATTATGTATACACACTTTTTCTATGTAACACGTATGTTATAGACACACTCTATGTGTCACGTGTGTTAATAGCACAGAAATCGTCTCTGATTCCACTCGGATAGACAATAATCCGAACTGCAACTTACATATTGACGCAGTCACTTTTATGTAAACATATTCAAGCATTAAATCGTTGATTTTGTTGTTGCTGAACAGTGGCAAGCGTCGTTTTAAGTTAATAGCTTAGAGCGATTAAATAATGTGTGCAGTACTCATACTGTTATGCCTTACAGTGTACATCAGTGGAGTTTTCTAAACTCAATGCAAAATCAAAACATCTGCTCGAGTGCTTCTACATCAGATTTGATTCATATTTTGGATTGTTTTTACATTTGTTGGTGTTCTAAATGAATCATTTTAACTTATTCTTTTACTGCAATCAAAGACTGGTTATAGTTTTGCCCTTCACAAAGGTAGTACCTAGTACTGTGAGTGTAATTTCATTGATGGTCCTTGAAAATAAAAGTTATTCTATTCTATTCTATTTTAAGCCAGAGAACCAGGCTATTATATTCTATCTTTATTTTTTTAAATAATAAATATTGACGCATTCACTTTTATTTAAGCATTCACTTTTATGAAAACGTAATCAAGCATTCGCTCGGTGAAATTAGCTGTATAACGTCGCTTCGCTCGATGTAATCTCGGTGTAATTAGCTTTATTTTCCTTCAAATAACACCTCGCTCCGCTCGGCGTTCATGTGAGGTTATAACGACGTGCTAGAAATACGATTCACCTGCACGGTGCACCGTTTTACTTGCACGATGCAACTTTACGGGCAGGTAACTCTAGCGGTTTGACGAAGATTTGTATTGCCTTAGTATGGCAATTTCAGAAAATCAACAACGCGTTAACCGTAAGGCGAGCTTACGCTCGCGATTATAAAGGATCTTCAGTTGTGAATATATTTTGCCAGAATATGTCTTTTAAAATTAGATTTAAATGGCTCCGCTATGGAATTACATTACATAAAGCTGATCAATGGCAGACACAACATATATGCTCTTAGAACAGTCTAATATAGACTCATCAAGTCCACAGTTATTCGGGGAGTGGCTTAGACTTAGACTCATCAAGTCCACAGTCATTCGGGTAGTAGCTTAGACTTAGACTCATCAAGTCCACAGTCATTCGGGGAGTAGCTTAGACTTAGACTCATTAAGTCCACGGTCATTCGGGGAGTAGCTTAGACTTAGACTCATCAAGTCCACGGTCATTCGGGGAGTAGCTTAGACTTAGACTCATCAAGTCCACAGTCGGGGAGTAGCTTAGACTAGACCTTTTCAGAAGAATACAACAACAATTGTGTGTTGAAAACATGAATTCAATACGAAATTGTGTTTTTAATGTTTGTTTAGTATTTAAATGATGTTTCGAACACACAATTTTTGTTGTTTTCTTCTGAAAAGGTCTATTCTAAGTCTAAGCTACTCCCCGAATACCTGTGATCAAGTCAGTATATAACTCATATTATGTCAAATAAGAACTTCTTAAAAGAAGGTGCCATTAGTAGTTTTAATTTTCAAAACATGTTCATAACCTTCTCTATTCATCTCTATTCATCTCTATTCATATGGCATTATTAAACACAGTAGTCATGTTTTCCGTTAAATCTTGGTACTGCGGTGCATCTCTCACTATTAATTTCAATGCAGGCTTTTGATATGTGCATGTGTCGCTTTGTGTATAACAGTATACAGTGTGGAAAGCACATTTCTTTTTCAGCTGTGAGTTTGCTGAATAGTTTATGAGCTGGTTTCTATCATGACCAGTATGCACACTTATTTTCAGTTTGAACGTAATTGGACTCGTAATACCTGCATGTGTTACACTCATGTTTGCTGCACAGTGAGCATTCACTAGCAATCTTGTGTCAGTTTCTTCTTAGATAAGAGCACTTCAGCGTCACCAACATTATTATGTCTTACTGCTAAAACTGTAAGGCATAATCCTGAATACCATCTCAAATGACCATAGAATGATTTTCATTCAACAAAGCGGAAGTTGAATTTGCTATCAGTCGGTATCATTTTTTAATCTGGATATCTTTTTTTCAAATCAGGTAGATAGTGACAGAACATGTGTTTGTGTTGAAAGAATCGAACTCACCATGTAAATTTAGCTTGGTTTTGTGCTTGGTTGTTATAATAAATGTAGCTGTCAAACACTACAAGCATTCTACGGACTCCAAAGCCCATTGTGATTTATTATTTTAGCCGGTTCATAGAAGTTAATACTTTGGTATAACATTATTCAATCATCTCAAAATCTGTTTGTTTGAATGTTGTTCACAGGCTCATCAACACATAATATGTTATTTAGAGCCACCCAGAGAGAGGAGAAGGGTACATAGGAGTCCGTGAACCAAACCTACTTTTACTAATGAAACGATTTTTTAACGCGCTTGAATTATAACCTCCAATACAGGGGAATACCTCCATTTGACGGATAACGTTAAGGGAAAGTGTTTTGTCTGCAGTCTTATCTTGTCGTGCCCTCAATAGTTTATTCCCTTGTTGCTCTGATTTTTGCCAAGTCATTGAGTACCTTCTTTGTGGTTTTCTAGGCTATTGTCTTTTTGTATTTATATATACACGAGCATTTTTGTGTTTTACTTATATTGCCTATTAATGCTGCCTTTTTGGTTAGAGAATAGTTCATGGCGGGGATTTCTTTATTAACACTTTCCCGTTTTATTGGGTTGAGGTAGGGTAAGTGTGAGGTTTGGTGCACCCTGGAACCTGGTTTAAACCCCCAGCAACCTTTTTTGCCACTGACCGTTCCAATTGTCAACCCTTTTGTGTTTGTGATGTCTTATTTGACCTTTTATTCATCTTTAGATTTGTTCTTTGTTTCTGTGTATGTTCGTGGTTGACTGTCGTCCTTGAATGCTGCTTTTCTTTTCGATTTTTATATCTATATTTACCCCAAGACACACCGACAAAACCCAGTGGCACCGGTTAGACTTGAACCCAGGTCCTCTAGTTGTAAGTTTACCATGATATTTTCAAAATCTGAATATGAGTGATAATTCGCGAGTCATCAAGTAGAGGACAAACATATGATTCAAGTAGGTGTGACTATTGGTTACTGACCTTTCATGAAGGTTTGTGGAGAAATTGTCTCTAAAGCCTGCCAATCTTACAGCATATTCTATAGGGAAATAACTTTTGCCTTTTGTCATTTCATATTTTGAATTTATTCAGAATTTATGAAGTACTTCGTTAATTCATTATCACTGCTCTCCAATATTCAATTCGTCTTTCTTGCCTAAACATCTTATAGTGCTCTTTGTTAGTAAGTCCACGTCAAACAAATGCCAATCAAGTTGTTTCCTTTGTCAGTGTTAAATAAGGAACGCAGCCATATATGAAAGACGTCTATCACCAGCAAGACTTGTATGTAATCCAATATAGTTCATCTTCTTTCATAGACCGAAACATTAAGGAAACGTAGACCTATGCCATAAGCAGCATAAACGTTAATTGTGTTGTTGTTCTCTTACTCCGTTGTTTTTAACATTGGTAAGCTTTAAACATTTACATTATTTAAAAAAAAATCCTAATATTTAAACGATGTGTACATAGACAATTTGTGATGCAAAGGGTTTATTCTATAAAAGTGCATTTGTACACTCAAATTACCGTTTGAATTTGGTTTAGACCCGTTTTGTTTGCATTACACGCTCCCGTAAAGTGTTACAAATACCATTTTATAGTTAAGGATATTTCTTATAAATATAAAATACCTTAAATTATTTTAACATTTTACGAAATTAATAAATATGTGTCATTTGGCACCATCTTGGACGCCATCTTCGATATCTCGGTACGTCATTAAATTAAGTCAAATTTAAAATCATTTATTTAAAGAATTATTTCTTACAATTGTTTTGGTGTATAATAATGTGTCTTACCAAAACATATTGTCCCAGTACTAACCTTTGTATAGTTGATTGTCATTTGTTGCACTAATTTGACCTTTTGACCTAGATTTTGACCCCTAAATTATAAAAGGTGTGCATTTTTAAAACTTATTTTAAAGTTTAACAAATGCCATTTTATATTTAGCGTATTTCTTTTTAATATAAAATAACTTAAATTATTATTTTTTGAATATGCTCACATTTTGCATAATTAATAAATACATGTAATTTGTCGACATCTTGAGACGCCATCTTTGATATCTCTGCATGTCCTCGACTTAGATCAAATTTAAAATCATTTATTTAAAGAACTCTTTCTTAAAATTGTTTTGGTATATAATAATGTGTGTCATTCAAAAGATTGTTGTCCCAGCACTAACTTTTGTATTGTCAGTTGTCATTTGTTACTCTAATTTGACCTTTTGACCTAGATTTTGACCTCTAAATTATAAAAGGTGAACATTTGTATGAAATTGTCAGTTAGTTTTATTACCATTTACTGAGTTTTGAGGAAAGAACTATTCCTACATTCATTGTTCAGTTTTATATCAGGTTTTGTAAACAAAAGCGGCCATCTCGAACGCCATATTGAATTGAGGAGCTAGTACCAAAAATTTAAAATGTATGCCGGTAGTCCCAAACACTTCGAACTATGCCGAACATTTTGATATATGGCAGTGATTGTTATACCTCGGGTCCGGGTACCCACTTGAAATATGCATATTTTCATCTCATTGTTGCTCTACTAATGGTAAGTTGCGATGGTCGATGACAAGATGCGATGGTAAGATGCGATGGTCGATTGTAAGATACGATGGTCGATGGTAAGATGCGATGGCAAGATGTGATGGTCGATGGTAAGATGCGATGGACCATCGACCATCGCATCTTTCCATCGACCATCGCATCTTACCATCGACCATAGACCTAGGTCGATGGCCGATGGTAAGATGCGATGGTAAGATGGTCCTAACAGGACACCGTAGTTTGTACAATTTCATGTTTAACTGTTATATGTTTGCGGTGTTACATACTTCATGGGCTACTCAACTTTTCGGTACCAACTCAGCTGGCAAATTTTAAATTCTACCACCTTTTAGATATATCTTAGTAAAAAAAAATAGTCAGGATAGTTTTTCTGAAACGGTAGCTTAACACATTATTTTTGGGCAAAAACATGCAAATTTGAACAAAAATCGCTAAAAACTGGAATATTTTTTTAAATGTTATTATCATTGCAATATTAGGGAGCTGAAGCTTTTGAAAGTTTTCTGTTATATTCATATAACTTAAAAATAATATTTGAAATGAACAAAATGTACACAGCTTGCCATTTTGGTGGGAAATCAGCAAAAAAAAGCATACAAATCACTGATTTTTGGAATAATTATTTTTAAAAATATTGACACTTCCAATTAAACAAAATAGAAGTATTTAAAGTGTTTTCATTCATCTAAAGATGTCCTGATATATAGGGGATGAGAGATTTGGAAAAACTAGGATATTTTGGGCCAAAAGTTGCAAATTTGAACCAAAATCACTTAAAAAGGATTACTTTTAAAGACAGACAGACAGACAGACTTTTTATTCAGACTTGTACAAAGTACATCGTCTACAATACATACACTCAAGAGATATGAAAACGCAACACGGGAATTTCCGCTATATATTTTATGTACAATATGCTGCGTTTAATCGAATGGCACATGGCTACGTAAGACCTTTCCTTTTAGAAAAAATACTAAAACAAGAAATAATACAGCAAATAGTATTCCTTCAAAGTTTCATTATTGACAGAGAACGCGTTTGGCTCAAGCATGTGAGCAAACTTAGGATGCAAAATTTTGCAAATTATTTACGTTAAATACAGTACTGAACTAGCTCAGTTTTTCAAAGAGCAACTTCAACATTTATGAAGTTCTTGTTACAAGGTGTAGTGTGATTAAAACGTCTACAACATCACAGTTGTGTCATTTCTCTAATTAACTGCAACATTTTTTTTACAAAACATCTTGGGATGTCTTTGGAATATTATGTGCAATTAAGTGTGCAGTATATACAATATATAGCGGAAATTCCCGTGTTGCGTTTTCATATCTCTTGAGTGTACATATTAGCATATATGATGTCAACGTATATATACAAGTAAATGGTGAAATATATACACATGGTATAATTAATCATTTCATTATTATTATTATTATTATTATTATTATTATTATTATTATTATTATGTAGTAGTAGTATAGTAAATAAGAGTAGGAGGTTGAACTAAGTAACTACCTTTCAATAGTTAATAAAGCGATTCTTAATACAATTGATTCTTTAACATATAACGGAAGTTTTATTATTTCTTGTCATATGATTTCAATGGTGAAATATATACAAATGGTATAATTTATCATTTCTTTATTACTATTATCATTACTATGTAGTATAGTAAATGAGAGTAGGAGGTTGAACTAAGTAGCTACCTTTCAATAGTTAATAATGCGTTTCTTGATATAATTGATTCTTTAACATATAACGAAAGTTTTATTATTTCTATCTTGTCATGTGATTTCAGTAACTCCAAATATTTGAAAACAGAAGGACGTTTGTAATAACAACGTTTTAAGTATTTCTTTCTGATATCAATATAACAAGGACAAATACATACAAAATGAAATTCATTTTCTATATCCAAACTATTACAAATTAGGCAATATCTTTCTTCACGAAGTGTTCTATTGTTGGCATATCTACCAGTCTGTATTCTGAGTGGATGTACAGATAGTCTAAGTATAATTCTCATTACAATATAGGGAGATTGAAAGTCCTTAAGTTATCTGTTATATACATGTTCATGAAAACAAATATTTGAAATGAATTGAATTGAATTGGATTTTATAGTCGCACCAACAGCTAAGGTCATATGGCGACTTTCCAGCTTCCATTGGTGGAGGAAGACCCCAGGTGCCCCTCCGGGCAGTTTTCGTGCACGGGCGGGCACCTGGGTAGAACCACCGACGTTCCGCAAGCCAGCTGGATAGCTTCCTCACATAAAGATTCCTAGGTCATATTTGAAAGGAATGAAACATATAAATCTTGAAATTGTGCGGGGAAATCAACACAAAATTAATTAAAGTCGCTGATTTTTGGAATAGATATGAAGTTTAAAATCTGGGATGATATCGGTCTTGGACAGAAGCGTGCCAAACACTTATCGTCGACTCATTCGGAACACTTCGGTCATGTAGAATGTGATTTCGCTCCGTGATTTATCGTGTTTTATGGTTGAAAACATTACAACCAACATGGTTAATTGCTGCAAAACGTAATTGTAAGTATCCTTTTGCGTGGGTTGTTCGTGTTTTTAGCAAGTTTTTAATTTCTTTGTTTAGTGTTTTGTTCTCAAACCAGGAAGCGTAAAATTGCGATGAAAAAAAGATGACCGACGTTCGTGCAGTCTTTTGTTTGTTTGTTTTAATAGCCTTTCACGCTTTTTATATATGTGTCGATCTTTGTTTATTATACAAAACATATGCACTTTGTGTTTGGTGTAGTTTTTAAGATGTTTGATTTCAACCAAAAACATTTTTTTATTACTTGACCATTTTGAACGTGTTTTTTTTCTCCTGGATTAGCATGTATATTTTATGGAAGGGTAAAAAAAAAATTCTCAATTAAACCGTACCTGTTGATGATTGCAAGTAATAACATACATACTGAAATTGTGTTTAGGATAGTTTTTAAGTGGGTTATGATTTTGATTTTAGCAAAAAATATATTTTAACTTCGTCATTGTAAAAAAAAAAATCTCTTGGATCAACATGTATATTTTATGGAAGGGTAAACTTTTTTTCTCACTTAAAAAGTACCTGTTGATGATTGCAAGTAATAACAGACATATTGAAATTGTGTTTAGGGTAGTTTTTAAGTGGTTTATGACTTCGATTTTAACAAAAGAAAAAATTAACTTGGCCATTTTTT
This sequence comes from Cyrtodaria siliqua, assembly GCA_037043455.1. Classification (NCBI taxonomy): domain Eukaryota; kingdom Metazoa; phylum Mollusca; class Bivalvia; order Adapedonta; family Hiatellidae; genus Cyrtodaria; species Cyrtodaria siliqua. Next base: position 221,523 of record JAWPHD010001815.1, on the reverse strand, counting down.
TTAAAAATAAAAATCTTGGATCAACGTGTATATTTTATGGAAGGGTACCTCTTTTATGGAAGGGTAAACTTTTTTTCTCACTTATACAGTACAGTACCTGTTGATGATTGCAAGTAATAACATACATATTGAAATTGTATTTAGGTAGTTTTTAAGCACGAACATCTGTCATCTTTTTCATACATAGTTTATATTACTACCACATTATCCCAGATTTTTTAATATTTTTATCTTTATATATTTACATTAATTTTTAATTACTACTTAATTTCTTCATCTTTCGTAGCTTTTTGCGCACAATATGAACTATTTATGTGTCGACGTGCCGTAAAACACCATTCATTTCGGCATCCAGTCTAAGCTAGTACTGCTGGAAACAGTCCCACCCTGGCATTCATTCTAGGCGAGTTCTGCTGGAAACAGTTCCCCTGCATCCAATTTAGGCTAGTACTGCTTGAAACAGTCCCCTCGGCATCCAATCTAGGCTAGTGTTGCTGGAAACAGTCCCACTGCATCCAGTCTAGACTAGTACTGTTGGAAACAGACCACCCGGCATCCATTTTATGTTATAGGGTGACATTGAGCACATTGCAAATGATGAACCCGGGCCCCACTTTGCAACAAGGAGTGTCATACATCAAAATGTTCATTAGGGTCTGTAGTTTCTGAAACTGCCGGTATAAATTGGTATAAGCCGTGGCGAGCCGAGAAATCCAAGATGGCGTCCAATATGGCCACCACCTATTTTTGCATACCCTATTCACATGGAGCGACAATAAAATCCAAGAGTTTCTTAATGTAAGATTGATAAACTGGCTGAAATATGTTGCATATGCATTTGCATTCTATTTCTAATGTTTAAAATAGATGTAAAATTAGAGGTCAAAAGGTCATTTTTTTACATAAAAAATATACATTTTAATAATAAATTTAACTGGCTAACACCTAAATTAACATACACATTTTTATTTTGAGACAAATAGATATCATTTGAATATAAGCATATAAAATAAAGCATAATGAAATCGTTTTTTAAGAAAATAAATTGCAAAGAAGACTTTTTTGATGAGCAACCCTACTGTTTTCCCATACAGAAAGAAGAGAATTCAAATACAAGTTTTTTGAGAGGAAATTTGAAAAATGTTTTTAACAATCTTATTTAAGAAAAATGTATTTTTTTATTATGCCGGTATAAATGATGCCAATTTATACCGGCCGATTCAGAAATGCTGTAAGAAGTAGCAAATACGAAACAATGAAAAAGTATCCATCCGACCAATTACAAGAGGCATGTTTTTACCACAACAACAGTGGAAGTTTGGAGGTGGGAAAATTCAAAATACAAAAGTAAACAATGTATATTTTAAAAATAAGTAATGATGATTAAGAAACAATAAATAAGTACCTGTATTTTATCGGTGAATAAAATACAGTTAGAAGTTCGGATGCGTAGTAATTAAATCACGAGTGCGTTAGCACGAGTGATTTAATTTCTCGCATCCGAACGACTAACTGTATTTTATTCACCAATAAAATACAGGTCCGTATTTATTATTTCGATTCTAACACAACAATTACCCCATTATTTACGCTATTGTTGGGGCACTATATATTATCTCGTAGGTCAAGGTAATCAGGCTGCTATGTTTACAGGCTGTTCCAATGGGCGCCCCCGTATGCAAAGTTCTGCGTTTCAATGCACTAGTTTTCACGTGACAAACAATTAAGTCATTGCTTACGTCATATAGCTTGCGCTGTATGACGTCAACCGTTTTTACCTTGTTCAAGATGCTTATTAATGTTATATGTACATGTGCATATGATGGGTTTATTTCGGGGGGGGGGGGGGGGGGGGTGCACGGTTTGGGAGAATGGCAATTTTGTTGTAATTAACATTTCATTAAAATTACTGTTCGGTTTGTCTTCGTGACGTATATTTACCAAGTGACGTCATGTAACGTGGCGCTTCCAGCGGATGAAATATACGCGGGGAATTAATGGAACAGCTGTATTTTATCGTAGAATAACATACAGCTGTCTCCCTTCATGCAGAGGTCCGTCGTGTTAGAATAGAATTAAAATAAGATTTATATAATTTTCCATCTAAACAATGTAAACAAAAGTTTAAAAACAATGTTCTTGTTGATGTGTTGATTAACAAATGTGTATTATTTGATTTATATAATATGTAAAATAAATATAACCTAGTAAACGTAATTTTGCTACATGTTTATAACTTTTGAGTACATTTTAGTGATCAAATATGAAAATACTCATAAAATGTAGGAAAAAACCGATGAAACCGGTGTTACGGTAGATTTTGACCCTTTAATGTAGTCCTTCTTCATTTTTAGGCAATTGATGTAGAAATGGAGGAAAGATTAAATAATAATAAATCGACAAAGAAAAGAAAAATAACGTTCAGCTTGGAATGATGCTGTTTCTGTTAAAAAAAAAAGAAGCTTTAATCAAAATAAAACTGTTCTTGATGTACATAAATTTGACTCATTGCTTACAGTATGTAAAGATAAAAATGACGAAGTTTCTCTAAGTATTGATGCTTGTGAGGAAACAATACGCACAGTAGAGATCAAATTAAGCTATCATAAAGCTTGTCGCTCAAGGTTTATTCATCAGTTTTATAATATAAAGGAGGGGAAATTGCTTCATTTGTGGGTAAAATGTAGTTCAAATCATAGAAACAAATGGTCGAAAGTAGAAGGTTCAACTGATGAAAACTCAAACTTGTATGCTAAATTGTTAGAAATATCAGCTTCAAGGGGTGATGATAAGTGACACCTAGATTACTTTTTTGTAAAGCTGACCTGGTTGCCGTTGAGGCTCGTTATCACAGGAAGAAGGGTTGCATGGCCAGCTAAATTTCAGATATGCATAACAGTAAACCCCAGAAATGTCCCGAGAAAAGCAAATTAGAATCTGTATGTGAAATCATATTGGCTGCTTTAAAATATCAAATTGAATCTGAAAAGAGTGCTGTTGAATTTTCAGATATAAAATCAAGGATTACAGAAATATGTAAATCCAAAAACATTTCCATTGGAGAAAGTAAATTGAAGGCTAAACATATTAAAATGGCTTTGAAACGTGTTTCGCAAGAAATAATGTTCATTTCATGAGTAGGGTTATACGATCTTGTCTGTTCTAGTATACTGAAAATTGAAGATGCTATATCTAAAAGAAAGAGTATGATAATGGACCTTTGGAAACGGCCGAGCACGACACTAAGTCCGCGAAACTAGAAAAGTCACTGCAGTCTGTAACATAGCAGGATGGCATTGACACAAGTCTTGTTGATAGCTTCCATGATTCTGAATCACATGAAATTTCAGTACTTCAAGAAGCAGCTACCATACTGAGAAGAAGAATTTCACAAATAGAAGATTTACAACAGGAGTACTTTTCCTCAGCTGAACTTAGTACTGAAGCACAAATGCAGTTTCTGGGTCCCCTTCTTGTTCGTTTTGTAAATTGGCTGTCATCTAAAACAAGTCTTTAAGATGGTACTGATGTAGCAGATGAGAATGTTGACCAGAAAATAATATCGATCTGTTCCGATATTACTGCCCTTGTAAAACCAGTGACAACTCCCAAGCGACTGGTGTTATCTGTTTACTTGCACCATTCGTATGGCAGTAAGAAACTAATACAAGACCTACTTTCACATGGTTACACCCTAGCCTACTCTGAACATCTGCTGCTCTCCGTATGGCTTCAAATCATCAACAGACACTATCAGGTAACATGGATCAAATGAAACGAGTCCAAATGTACACTTGTCATATCAACGTGTAAAATCATATGCATCCCAATTTTGGATCGAATGTAAAAAAACTAAACAGAATAATATGATTGCTACTTTTACAGTTATAAATACAAAGAAAAACTATGTCATTAATTCTTGAATCATTTTTAACTTTAGACACATAGGTTAAAATACAGGTTAGTTTTGTTCTATACTTTATTTATTGTACAGAAATATAAAATTTATAACACAAGTAAATTTTCGCAACATGCATCTTTTTTTTTTTCAAATTAAAAGTTATAATGACATATTTTACATTACAAACTATAATTCCGCAATTGACAGGTGGAATTGTCCCATCCCTAAGATCCTGACTGAGGACAGATGAAAACTCAGCGGAAAACGGTCAACCGATTCCATGACCAGCATTCTGATACACTCCAATCAATGTCATCCACAAACACATGGCAGAATCCCTCGGGTTCAGGAACGTTCAACCGATATTTCAGTCCTTCCAGGTATACATATTATATGATTATCAAAGTTTAACGCAATATTGTTTGTACATGCATAATTTTTACAAAAGATTTGTTCTTGTTGGCTTTGTACTGGTGCAAAGACAGTCTGGGCCTATCTCAGTCAGTTGTTCCAATATTTTATTTCGTTGACCAGAAGATTCTTTCTTTTTCGTCAGACAATAATGTTTTTAGTTCCATGACTACCAGATTATTTGCCAGGACAAGTGAATATATTTTTGTCCAATCCTTATATTAATATGCACAACTGGATATGTAACTCAGCATTATAAGAAAGAGTATGGAGTGGCTATGAGATTGAAATTGAAAACATGTGTGTTATTGTTAATTTGAGAGTTTAATGGGCAGAAACGGGTATCTTTCCCCTCTTCTAGATAGATAGATACTTATATTCCTCACAATTTATATTACTTCACAAACTTTATTTATGCATTAAATATGCATTTGTAGAAAATTATATAAATGTATCACATACTTCCCTATAAAAACGTTGTTTTTGAATATTCGATACGACATAGACCTAGCTAGTCATATCAATCAGGATTTAGTTCCCGCGCAATAAAGCTTTACCACATGCGTGAAATAAAGGGTTAAACATGTCATATCACGGAAATAACCGAATGTTCTTTATGATTCTTTCAGCGGAGTGATACGGAAATTACCGATTAGTTACGATTGTATACGATGTGTCACTCCTATCGTTTGTCGTCTATTTGTCATCCTGTTTTCGCGCCAGATTATTGGCGATTCACCTGTGTACGTTGAGCTGTCATCTTTGACCATAACTCTACGGAAATAACTTGATTAGTAATGCAAAGAAGATGAAATAAAATAGATGATAGATAGAGAGAAGTCAAATAAAGAAATAAATAAGGCATAATACACGGACCATAAAGATAGTTTAACAACTTAATAATAAACTGAATTATATAGAACCATCCGGGGATAAAATAACCACTTGTGACCATTCATTTTCTGAATTAGACAATGTCAAAATCAATGTCATTCATTTGAAAACAAATTTCGGAAATAAAATGTCATGGGATTACATCTATTAATAATATTATCGTATTCTCCGTGGAAAAAAGCGTAGTAAATTAGTTGAATTTGACAGTTCAACAAAGTCATTGCTGAAGTATATGATAAATAGAATAAAAAAGTGTATTTCATATCACACCCTATATCAGGCCCTCGACCCATATCAGCCCTCGAGCTGGCGTCTCAGGCCTGATATAGGGTGTGATATGAAAATACCCATGTGTTATTCTCTATTTATTTAAGTATTCACAGTTAACAGCCAGCATTAATCAGTATAACTTCCTTAATTTTCAATGTAGATTATATCTCTGATCCACATAGATTACACTTCATGTCCACAAAGGAGGTATACCTGATTCTGTGTTTTTATCTGTATAATATTTTCTGTTTAAGGTAGAGGACTTGCTCACACATAGAACTACAGGAAACCAGCTACGAGACCATCGCCAAGACTGAGTCCACCAATTGTCATTGCTGAATTACATGGCTCAGAACCACAAAGTGCGAAATTCCTCTGCCTTAAGGAACTCATGTACAATTTGAATAGAAGCACGCTTGTCGGAATGTGCGATGACCGTGCTGATGTATAGCCTCCATGGACAGTGTTCCAGTCAAACATTCAAGATGATTATTTCTATGAAACAGCTGAACTTTTTTTAATTCCATTATAATGGCCTCACCTACCTACCTTAACACAGTATACACAACATTAAAACGCACAAAAGAGCAAATGCAGGCATTAGGGCAGTCTGTATGTCCGATTGTCTTTGATATGGGATTACTGGCAAATGCTCTTGAAATCAGTTGGGCTAACCCTGAGGAGTTTGAAGGTGTCATACCAACTGAAGTGGGGATGCATTTTAAGATGTGTCTTTTTGGTGGAATAAGACATATTTATGGTGATGCAGGTCTAAAACACCTTATGGTGGAGTCCGATGTTTTTGCAAAATTAACAGCAGAGCAAATTCTCTCTGGTAAGGATTTTGATAGAGTTCTTAGAGCAATGATAATGATCGACGAAGTGCTGAATAGGAGGTTTCTTCTCCAACTCATCAAATGGGTGAAAATTACTCCAAACCACTCCCACCCAATCTTTTTCAACTCTTACAATGTCTTGATGGAGGTTCTAACATTCTGGTAACTGAAATTTTAGATCTGATTTAGACAGATATGCTTCATCTGATAGACGCTTTCAGGTCGGATGGTAGATCAGTTTCCACGTTGTTCAGATTTTTGGATGATTATTTGACGGAAGTTTCGTTGCCTTTAAAATCTACCTTGCTGCATCAAGGCGTGGGATATGGGAGGCCTACCAGTACTCCAAAATGAAACTTCTACCTTTTCACTTTACTTCAAACAGAACCGTCTATACCAGATTTATGCCATATATGGTTTTGAATATGAATCGGCTACCTCATTCACTTTCTGAGAAGTTTGACAAGGGCAAGTTTGTTGCCAAATTGACTTGTTGCCAAATTGACAAATGGTTCTTTCAATGCAGTGTGGATCGACTATATTTTAGAAGTTACTGAAAATAAAGCTCTTAAGTCCTCTGGTGGTATCATTGGTTTAACACATAATGACAGTGATTTGACTCGGTGGTTTCTCTGTCGGCCGATCACGGCAAATTATGCTTTGGCGTTCTCAAGCCAGGCTTCTAGCTCTAGCAAACACCACACAGACACACCATTCCATACACAGGCGTATAATGATTCTATAAAGAAGATGTTAAACCTCTTCGAAAATGAGCCATTTATTGACCCTTTTTCACTATCTTCCCCACCTGCCAAGCTCGTTAACATGGCTACTGTTGTGGAGGCTCAGCTGGATGTTGAGGCAAGTTTGTTGGATTGCCTAGGAACAGTAAAGAGTATGTTGCATAGCTTTGTAAAAGAGAGGCTGGTGTTCCAATGAGATCAACTGCCACAGAAACATTTCTTTGATCCACTCCCCAAGGCAAAAGTGAAAACAATGAGATCTCCAAAGTCTGTGATAAACACTAAGTCAAAATATTTCCTGATCAATGGCGAAGAGATGTATTTGAGACTTTTAGCCATAAAAGCATTTAAGAAAATTTAATTGGAAAGAGTCATGTCTTTCGAAAATGCACCTGTCCCCTTGAGTTTGTTTCAGGATGATGGATGTTTTATGTCAACTAAAAAGTCTGATTTTCTGGAAAAGCTGGAGGACCTTGCAGGGTGTGAGAACATACCCAGATGTGTTCCAGATGCTGACTGTTATATTTTTGATGGTTTGGGCATAATTCAGATGTTGCAACTCCCTTCAGGTGTAAAGCCTACGTACCAACAGATGGCTGCTGAATTTTGGTCATACATTCTTTCAAGTAGTCGTGGAGTTTTAGGTGTACATGTTGTCTTTGACAGATACATTTCCAACAGTCTCAAATCACAAACCCGCCAAGAAAGGGGTGAAAATGTTTCATCAACTGCGCCAATTGCTCTTCACCCCGATATGATGGTTGGTGATTGGAAGAGAGTGTTAACAAGCAGTAAGAGCAAAAATGAATTGACAAGGTTGTATACAAACTACTTAACTGAAAACTGTCATAACTGAAAACTGTCATGAAACCCTGTCCAATGACGTAGTAGTCTTTGTTGCCGGTGGTTTGGATCAGAAGGCTTTAAGGTCACAAATTCTTCTGTTTCATATCTTGACAACCTTGAGTCTAATCAAGAAGAGGTTGACAGTAGAAATATTCCACATGTAGCTTATTCATCCTCTTTAGGAGTGCAGAAGGCAGTAGTTGTAAGTCCAGACACAGATGTCTTCGTACTCCCTCTTCACCATTTTAAAGATTTGAACATAGAAAGATGGTTCTTTAAGACTGGTAGAATGGGTTGCATTCCAACAACGTCAGATACATCCCTGTGCATTTGGTTCAAAATGCCCTGTCGCCTGAGGAACAATAAAATATTTTACCAGTGTACTGCTTGACAGGATGTGATACATGTTCGTCTTTCCATGGAATAGGAAAGAAAAAAGCATTTCAAGTAATGCGTAAATCATCAAGTCAGTTACCTAACTTGGCAGATCTTGGGTCACAACCGGGGCAGTCTCCTCAGGCAAAGCTGTAGCTTTTGTTGTATGGTCAATGCCAATGCAGATCCTTGAATTTCTTGCGGACTAATCGTGCGGTTGCCATAACGTGAATTAAGCCCGGGAAATTGCCTCCAACAAATGATAGTTTTGTTCTTCATTTGCTTCGCTTTACATATCCGTTGTTGATTAGAAGAGCGGGTCTCGTTCAGCATGTTTCTTTTCCTGATCCGTTAGATTTTGGGTATATGATGACCCACAAACTGGGTTGTATACTCCACAGCTGATGACCCAAGCTGCAGCACCTCCAGAGCTTTTGAATGACTTTGTATGTCTTTGTAATGATAACTGCAATGTTGAATGCATTTCTTCTAGCAATGAGCAGATGTGCTGAATACTTAAATACTGAAAAATATGTCCATGTATACATTGTTAATCAATTTTCAAAAATCAAATGACTTATGTATGATTTTGATTTTTATAATAAAGAAAAACGTATTGACTTGTACATTCAGAATTGTAAAGGTTTTTGTCATAGTTCTATAGCATAAAATGATGTTGTAGACGTATTTGTGTATAAATTGTTTCCAGTTTAACTTAATAATAATAAACTATCACCATGAGAGAATTGTATAACTGTATTTGTGTTCATTTCCTATATGTCCATATTAAATTTACACCACACACTGTAGTTAAAATGTTAGTGATATTTTACATTTAAAACATTCCTTATCTGAACCGGATACCCATGATTGTTTATTTTTCTTGCATATCATTGATATTTTGTGCGTTGACGTCGTCAATTACTATTATTACCTGATCTCCTATATAAATGCTATATCGTCATTTCTTGCTAATACACTAAGGAAAAGACTGTTCCCGGTGAAAACGAACTGTTACCGGGCTTTAGTTTCGACTGTTTCCCTCACGTGCTGGAATTTCGTTTGCGTGACGTCATGTTGCTTTTTTCACCATAGGTTCTCATTATAAAACAAATTTTCATTTTCACTGTTTCGTACAGTAACATTAATCAGGTAATAAAACAGTTATCACATGTGTGTTAGGGGAACAGTCAAAACTGTTTTCCCTTGGTGTCGGGGGATGTCGGTGTGAACTGTTTCCCTCGGCCTATCGGCCTCGGCAAACAGTTCACACTGCCATCCCCTCCACCTCGGGAACTAATGGTAGGTAACTGTTTTATGACTATTAAATTGAAACGCAACGCACTGCATGCTTGGTGTTGGACACATTTACAGTTCGCCACTATGCTTTCCTCTTTAATTGTGCGATGATCGGACAGGCTGTGGACCCTATGATGACGTCTACCTCAAGCCCAAAAGGACGGTCCAAAATGAAAAACAACAACATATTTTAACTTTCATGAGATATGTGTGGCAACAATATTACTTAAGAATAGTCTGCCTCTACCCGAAAAAAATCGACCATCATATATGGCCGAACATGTGCTAAAACGACGTAAAACCCCATTCAAATATCGATCAATTCATTTGTACTTTCATTCACGTACACTCTGTGGCATCATTTGTATGTATCTATCAATTCATTTGAACTTTTCATTCACTTCCATCATTTGTATATATAAACTAACGTTTTATAACATGTTAATCGTGCGGATAGACAAATAAACTCTCCGATTAGACGCTTGCAAATCTGATATTAAGCTTTCGCGTGACGTCAGATTTTAAGCGTGACCTGGAAAAGATGGAGAAGATTGGACAAATACAACGTCTATAGCAAAAAGAAACTTATGATCTAAACATAACCCATCCTACTGAATAAGTTCAGGTTTTATATTAATCAGGGTTAGTATATTCACAGTTTGCATTTACCGGTGACCCTTTTATTTTGTTTATAAAAAGCGGGGCTTCCGTCCAATAAATTATTTACAAGACATGCAAGGAGCTGGTTCTATTCTAATCAGGGCCTGTACAGATATGTAATATAAACGGGTCCTGATTCTAATACAAGAACGTCCATGGACTTATCGTGGTTCAAATAACAGGCGTCATTTCATATTTGTAATTATTGTAATACCCTGTGTCACAAATAAATAAACAAAAGTTTTAAGGCTTTGCCAATTTTCTGAAATGACTTTCCAGTGGGTGGGGTATTAGGTGTTGAAACCTAAATAAGTAGACAGTCTTGAAAATATGTAACACACCTTTCATAATATGAAATAGGTTAAACCTATATGGCGAGCAAAGTTCATCTTTGATTGTGCCGCTGCGTATGTATGTGCAAGTCTAGCTGCGAGAATCGTAGCTCTTATGGCGTGTACCTATATCATGGTAGGTACATACCACCATAAGAGCCATGATTCTCACGTCTAGTGCAAGTCTACCTGTACGTGTCTTATGAATCGTGACATCCCACCCCAACAAATTTCAATTTGTGTGTGTGTATTTCTAAGGATTATAATCTGTCCGCCTATGACAGGCGTCGTGCCCGACGATTATAGGCACACTTGAGTCTGGACTTTTATCTGTGTGTTTGTGTGTGATGTGATAATATGTCTACTTGAAGCAGCGAACTCAATGGTTTCTTTATAGTGCTGCCACACTGGAATACCACACCGTAGTAGACATGATACCCCAGTCACATTATTCTGACACTGGTCAATCAGTCGTAGCACTACCCATTATTTGCTCGTCAGGCAAGGGTTCCATTTTTAAAGTATCTGGGGACTCGAACCCACGACCTCCCGAATGCAAGGCAGACGCTCTAACCAGTACACCACAATGCTTCGGTCAAATTTCAATTCGTTCCCAGACAGGACAGATATGGCATGGAATGAACTTCGAACGGCTATCTAGACATGATCCAGTCTGGATCGACATTGGCTGAATCACCAACCGTCATAAAAGCTATACATAAACCGTGATGCACGCGTATACTTTTTTGCCGAACAACATGTAATTACGGTTTCAACGTTATGTCATTACGAAAAATGTATATATATGATTTAAGCTTTTTTTTTATTTCAATATACGTCTAATATACGTCTTGTTTTCAACGTGTGTTAAATTGTTTCATACGTATTGTCTAATCATTATGATGATGTATGTTTGAGAAAAGTACAATGATTTTAAAACATAGGAATTTGTTGTTTCCTACTTGACATTTAATAAATGGTGGTCCATTTTCAGAATATTAGTTCAATATTTAGTTGAGTATGTCTGGGGGTGGAGGACACCGGGTCCGACGTTTTCAATCAATATATTCTGAAAATGCACCAAATTCATCAAATGCTATGTAGAAAAGACGTTGGTTTGTTTCACTGTTCTTGACGTTTAGCACTAGCTGTGCTCAAGATACTTATTAGTTTCTACATCTATATTTTAAGAAACTGAGTGTCCTATTTTACCCTAATGTTTCTGTCGGTGGTAGAAAAACAAAAATAGTAAAATGATAGGACAGAGATAGATCGATTGAAGCAGAAGACAGGTAAAGTTTCCAAACCGTGTTTTCATCACCTTAAAATTTAAACTACTCCGTAGCATCAGACCAAACCTGATGACCGGTTACAGGTACACTGGCATAGGAACGTTTCATGTATATGGGGGTCCGGTGGAAACCTCAAACTTTGTTAAAAGTAACAAAAAAAAAGTGAAGCACCAATAGTGGCGCGAAAGCCGGATTGCGAATTTAACATATTAAGTGAAAAATCTGTGTGAAAAGGGGGGTAGTCCAGGTAAAATACATGACATAGTTAGGGTTATTTTCATATAACATTTGTAATGATGTTGAACAAGTGTCAAGTTTCAAAGCTTTTCGACAATACATTTTTGAGAAATGAGGAAAAAACAAAAACTTTAACGAAAACTTCAAAACTCGTAGACGGATAGACGGACAGACACATGGAAATCGCCGAACTGCAAGCCTGGATTTGCTACGCAATCCAGCCAAAAATAAAAAATACAAATTCTGTACATTATGGTGGAGTCTAAACCCGACAAATTTGCCATTATTTCGGGCGTTTGTTTAAGCTAAAGGGTTTTCAGCTATGTGAGAGTAATTTTAACAAAATGTAAATACATTATAATTATATAATTGGAACTGGCAATTTTAGTGGTAAATAAAAAATTCCTATCTGTCTACATCCTGCATTAGCCTGCCGTGTTGCTGGAACAGCAAAAAAAAAAGAAATCTCAAATATAACTTCAGTAGTTTCAGAATGTCTTAATTTCGGTTTGCCCAACTCATTAAAACCATTTTTGGATAAAAGGTCGAAGCGCCCCAAAATATGCAACATAGGGTAAAAATACCTTTTGAACTTCCCCTACCCAAACACGCCAGTCAGATTATTGGGATCTCGGGAAGGAGGCTGTTCCTACCCCTGTCAGTGTGAGTAACATCTTGGGCCTAACCATCGTTTAGTCACTCTAGACCTGGTGTTGTTCTAAATACTAGTAGTTATATTTTTTCATAATGGACCATAATGTTACTGTGCGGTAAAAAAAGATGCGATGACAGAGTGGTTAGCTTACTTGCCTCTGGATATAGAAGTCTGGGGTTCGACTCCCGGAGGTTCACGTCTCGAGAATTGATAACGCACTCCCTTAGATCTAGAACTATTCGTGTACGATAGTTAAAGTTACTGTGAAAGTATGTCATTCTTCCCTACTGATGTAAAGCCGTTGGTCTCCTGTGCAGGGAGAGACATACCATATCCAGGTTAAAAATCTCGCTGAACTTCTGTGGTTATCATAAAAAAGCCTGCAGGTAAACTCATCCACAGAAACGAAACTGTGATAATCATAAGTATGTGTATAATACGTCAATAGTATTGAAAGAAAGAAAGAAAGAAAGAAAAAAGAAACAAAGAAAGATGGATCGGTAATAAGCACCTTGCTCACTAATTGTTTACTAACAGACCATACGTCATAATGTGACGACATACGATGATGACGTAAATCAATGACGTCTTGTCATTGTATTATAATTTCCGTGACATTTCCGGAAATTGCCAGATTGTTCGGGTTTGACACGAATGAACACGGAATAACCTCGTCGATTTCCGTCAATGGCTTACAATAGTAGACGACCGAATACGGAAATCTGCGAAGAATTCCGATTGCATTTATGGCTTTACGGGAAAATAAACAAATGAAAGATAGTTTTTAACCAAATCATTTGTTTATCCTAATCGGTTAGCAAGACATATACATTTCTGCGACACGAAATATACTTTTATTAAATTGTGAAATGTGTTGACGAATTTTCGCCAATGAACAACGCGCAAGGTAACACTTTGGGCTATGCTTCCGGTTAATGGCCGTTTTGGCGACATTGGTAAAAATGCAATTTCATTGTCATTTTTGGAAGGGTTCGAGAAAGGTTTTTAATGTTTTTTTCACCTCATTCTGCTTGGAAACCACCATTCTTAATGATTTCTACGAATGCTTATCTTGTTAATTTAGTAACGAAATATGCTACTTTACGGTTGAAGTCGCCCATAAACTGCCGTAAATGACTTAAGACTTTTCAAAAGGATGGATGGGTATGTTTACTTTTCGCCTGAATGATACCATAGTCGCTCGCTTGCGATATTAAACTTTGAGTATAATTCACTTTAGTCATTAGGAAAAATGTCAATATGTGGGTACTTAATTAGCGTGAACAAAAACAATATGGTAAAGGACTTCCCTGCAAACAATATATCGTCTTTCTATCTGTTTTTCGACCATCATGTGAATTCGTCCGACGGCGGAAATTACTTCTGCGCACGTTTATTATGCAAATTTCGTCATCATTTTTTATGATCGTCTGCTAAATAAATAGTTCTTTAGAAACAACAACAGAAAACACTTGCAAATTTGTTTTTTTAAGGTTAACGTCATGGCTCCCATTATCATGGTATATCGTGGTGAAAAGTGAACTGCGCTACAACCATTCTTAATTGTTCTCGATTTCAATGACCTCTGAATTCAGTAATATATCATCTTTGTTTACATTGACAAAATTGTCTCCCGTGAATCACTGTTTACCGGATGTCATGAACTATTCCGATTGGGTCGGAAGATTCCATTATTGACAGAGGGTCCCCATTATCGTGGCAATTCGAAAATTGATCCAAATGAGACATTTTAAGGGTAAAACCTGTTGTGAAGTTAATTAAAACTTTATTCAGACAAGGTTTAATTGATGTAAACATGATTTACACATATAATATCAGCTAAATCTTAAATTGGATAATTGTAGCGGACACGTGTTTACTTACCGACTTTTTGCGTATTGCATCAGATCACATGACCAGCTCATGGTGTTGCTACTGTACCGTATAAACTCCAAAAATTGTACATATAGTAAGATTTTTGGTTAAATATAGGCATTTTTTATGTTCTATAATTATTTTAAATCAAAAACACATGGTTTAAAAGCCATTGCATGACCGCTCTTTTTTCAATGTGAAACCCACACATCGTGAATTTGGCTTGGCAGACTAAATGCTCTTTATTATAGGAAGTACGGTATGTGCTATGCAATGCCTTTTTATGAATACTCCTTCAGGAAAAATGAAATAGTCCGAACTGGTGTGACCCAGTAGAAGAGCAGCGTCTGCATTCTGGGACAACAGACGGATGAATGTAAACACGAAGTAACTTTGTTAGGGGATATATATGAGGTAGAAACATTGTCCAAACTTAAAAAACACTTGTTCTTTAACAGATTTTTACTTTTTTTAATACTTTAGGAAAATTGATGCAGTTGATATACTTTTTTTATTCAAACAGTGTTGGGGATTCCCTTCTGTTAAAAGAGCTCACGAGCTGTGACGTCACTCATCGTCATATATAATAAATATCGCGTGTAATGACGTACCACGATAATGGGGGTCATGACGTTACGGATAATTTTCCTATGGATAGTTGATCTCTTTACAGTTGATCACTTTACTAGTGTTTTCGCCATTAAATGCATCCCATTTTAAAGCAAACTTAAACAAAATAAAATATTTTATGATGAATTGATGACTTAATCCTCTGCCTTTCATTATCTACTCATAAAATGAGAAGTAGTAAATCTGTAATATCAAGGGCTGGGTACCTGAATAAAACATGCAGCTATATTGGTGTTTGTGTTAAAAACATCTGGTAATTGTTATGTTAGTACATTTCCTACGTGCCATGTGACCTAAATTCCTGACAAGCAGACAGACATATATTGTTTTGAAAACAGCAAAAGACTATAAATTTAAAGCTCCATAGTATTGAAAAATAATCGATTTTAAGGTGATGAGAGTAGACATTAACTCATATTTTTTCATAGAAAATAAGTACGGCTTTGTTTCTTCTTGTTAAATTAAAAAAATAGTTGATATTTTTGCATTTTTTGTCTACTCTGTAGGCTAGTGTGAATTTAGGTCAGCAAATTTGCATAAAATTGCCCGTATGAAAATACTGCATCTCGGGATAAAAGGTAATAGTAAATAAGGTGAACGGAAACACATGCCGTTCACTGGAAACAAGTAAGTTGAGGTCATGCATTTACAAATGTTATCAGATGGAAAATGAACAAAATTTAATCAAAGCCGCGGTAGTTTTTGTTAAAGTTTGAATACTTTAGATTAACTAACATCATATTATGTCAAATATATAATGTATTACTGATATATGCAGTGTTCCGGAACAACTTTCCGTACAATCAACATTGATTCTCGCCCCAGGCAGCTTAATTTTTGGCATTATTTCAATAAACAACTAATTAACCCACACGCGCATTTCGCACCGTTTCACAATTTATCCTGATACGACCGTCAGACGTGTGTCCATTGTCCAATGAAATCGCGGTAATCATGTCCGTGACCTCCCAACCATAAACATAGCTACTAGCAGAAATCGTTTCTAAATAATCTCTGAAAGTCATTTGGACCTTCCATCAATCAAATACAGAAAACTTTTACTTAATTTGCAAATTTAATGTCTCAAAATAATGATTGACAGACCCACGTGCATTTTCAAAAAAATTCGGGGGCATATAGTAATCACATCGTCTGTCCGGATTCCATTCCAGGCCTGTCTCATTTTGCAGACAAGGAGCCTGTTGGGCCTGTCTAAAAAAAAATCCCCAAAATCTATTTTACTTGATCTCAAGATCGTCAATACTCCCATGTGTATTGTGAACTGTGAAAACACTAAAATGTGTGCGAAGTATGAATATTTTGCCTGGCTTCGTGTCGGCAATTTGTCACAACAGAGATCGACAATTATTGACATAAAACTACATTATCCTGCTATTAGGGTTGTGTTTTCTTTCCTCTTTGATAAGAAATACAATTTTTGGCATTCAAAACACATTAATGCATGAAAAAAGTTCTTATTGGTGGTATTTCGATTGAATGTTTGTGAAATTAGTCCGGTTTCATAGTAGTTTGGATGGTACATAATTTCGGATATATAAGAAAAACATTTCTATTCATTATTTAATCCATCATTCTTTCTTTTATCAATGTGTAATGTGTAAGGAATCCTACTTTTAAATGAATTCTAGTCTGGGCTCCTAATTCTTTAACTTTGACAAAATGAAAGAAATAGCTAGAGGAGGCCCTGATAGTCTAATAAAACCTCATTAAAAATTTGGCTCCAAGTTCGGCTCTAGTTTTACCAAGTCCGCTCTGATTATTATCGTTTGACAAAAGTGCTAGTACTCTCCATTCATCGGTTATAAATTACTATGTAATATTCTATTCTAACATATTTGAAATGAAGGGGTAAATAAGTCCGCTGACTAGGGAGCATAAAGCGGTAGCAAAAAGAAAAATATAGTCAGAGGAGGTTCTGAGTTTGATTAATACACACGTAACAAATGTGTGCTATAAAATTGAATAAAGACACATTTCCACCCAAGAACAAAATATTGGACTTTTCCATTTTAAATCAGGGCCTGTCCATTTTAAATCGGGGCCTGTCCATTTTCAGAAGCAACAAGCCCTGGGCCTGTCGCTTAAAATAATTTTCGGTGAGCACTGGGTCCATCCCGTTTAACACGAAAAATCGTAAAGCGTCAATTTTTAGGGCAATTAAGTGTTCTTAAATGTGGGGCAAGTGACATTATGGGCAGGGCAAGTGACTTAAAAATTCACTTGCCCTGGGCAAGTGGATTTTCAAAATATTTCCAGAACCCTGTATATGTAGCCAACATAATAATTGTTTTTTTGGCTTAGATTAAATGTATAGACAATGATTAACAATATGTTAGAGAATTAAGTCGAAATTCAAACCAGTTTTGCAGGAAAAAGTAAATAACTTCGTCGACACGTTGAAGTTTTCTTCAGCCATACTTTTCATTCATAAAATTAAAAGTGGAACATGGATTATTGCCTAAATTGGTGTGAGAGTCATCTATGCAGCTACAGAACATATATGTGAATCTTGAATATTACCCTAAGTAGATTGTTAAAACATTGAGGACAATTCAAATCACCTGTCATGTAATCATGGATGTCGAGTTAAAGATTTTACATTTTCTTGTTGTATTTTCAATGCTTCACCTCGCTGAACAAAATACGACCGATTAACCGATTACGATTCCTACGCCTATCATTTTTTAATGATCATTTTTTAATGATGCATACTAGGAAAGTCCGAATCAAATTTTCGAATTTATAATTACAAATTGTATTTTTCATTTTAAACAATTTTCTTATCATTTGCATTATAACTGTTGCAAGAAAACGAAGAAAATGAACCCTTGCGGTTATAAATACTAAAAATAAGAAATAAAAATGGCACTACTTTATGCAATTGAAAGTGTTATAAGGTATTCGTTCGTGAAAACTCAGATAATACCGGCTTCGCTCGGAATCATACTTCAAAGAAATGATCGAGGTGTTGCGAATGAAAAGTTATTTCCCGGAAATTAGAAAGTAACAATATTATTTGCCAAATTAACTGATTTTATAATGTTTCGAGGCTTTTATCTCTCAAGAATAACATATTTAAGAAGAAACTATATGTTTTCCCAACGCACCTGTTATAAACTGTTCAGATCTATCAGAATACGGTTGCAATAGAGGATCGTTCATGAGGTAAACAAATGTTTGTATTACGATTCATTCAATAATCATTGTGTAGTATTAGTAGTAAATCTCATGCAAATCGTATAAGGCTAAATAAAATTATACCTGAGTTTACTGTAACCCGACCAAATAAAATTATACCTGAGTTTACTGTAACCCGACCAACCCTCTGAAAACACCCCCGTCTCCATTAAAAAAAATAATATATATATTAAAAAAATAATTATGTTCAACCGATCACAGCCGACTCACGGCCGACTCATGTGCTCATTTTCCTGCTGTTGGAACTGACCCTCTTCCGGAACTGCGAAAAACTGTTTTACCCCTTTGCAATAATTGCAAGTGTTTGGGGAAAGAGCCAGTTGTTGCCAGGCCTTTTGGGAAACAATAAAACATACACAGTTTCATATTGTTAAGTATTGTAGTTTTTACAGTACCACATTTTCCCTTTCATCAAAGCTCATCGCCACCTTAAACGTAGCTTCGCCATAAAAAAATAAAATAAAATGCCTACCTACCTACCTACCCTATTCAGTGCCTGAAATTTTGGGCAAGTAAAAATTTTGAGTCACTGGCCCAAAATGAACATTGGAGGCCCAAATATTTTTTAACTTTTTATGTCAACAAAGTAAAGAAAAATGAGAATAAACAGGTAGAACATTTTATTTTTTGGTCCATTATTCTTCAATAAGTCCTTCCCGGCACATAGCCACACATACTAATAGACCATGAGTATATTTTCTTTAAAGTACTTTAATAAACGCGTCCCGTTGTGTCGCAGAAAATTGGACTCCGATAATACTAATAGACTTGGACCCCCCCCCCCCCCCCCCCCCCCCCCCCCCCCCCCCCCCCCCCCCCCCCCCCCCCCACCCCCTCTTTCAAATTGCTGAATCCGCCGCTGATTTTAAGCAGACTTGACGCACAAACAATCAAAATTACCGACTAGCATCGTATGTCGACATTTATGATTAACAGAAAAAATACTTACTTCGCATACTTTGACTGCTTTTTAAAGTCCGCAGCGTTAGTGCGTTTAAGAAATGACCATGCGTCTTGCATTTTCTTTGACTTTACACAGTTATCATATGTTACATGCACTTTCATTGGTTCAATAGTTTATTTGAACCAATCGCTGCGTTCGTAACTAACAAGTCGCAAGAGAAATAAAGAGTTGTCTACCTTTTACCAAGTGACGACGGTAGTTGACAGTTCTCCGAAAATAATTGATTAAAATGAATTTTTTTTACTGATTTTGGGCAGTCGCCCAGACGTTTTTTGTTGGGCCAGTGACAACTTTACTTTGAACAACTTTTGGTCGCCCAGACAAGGTATTAATCGCCGTTAATAACCGGCCGTTTCAGACACTGCTATTTTTTCAGCAATGTTACAGTAAGCACAGGTATAATTTTAATTGGCCTAACTTAAAACTGATTTGCACTACTTTTTGGGATAAAACATGGTGCATAAAATTCATCGATTTGGCATAGATGGTGTTATGAAATTTTGTTTTATTAAGCTGCTGTTATTTAATTTTTAATTTTCATTCTTACATATTGTAAACAACGTACTGGACTATGGATGTGTGTATTCACTTTCAATAAAAAAAGAAAAGAAGTCAAATATTGGATGCACCCGAGGTACTGAAATCAAAAGTACAACATCTTTTTTATGAAGTACTTTTATTCAAAACACTGGCTATCAAAATGTTTCCTTATAAATGTGACACTCTATGTCAGCATTGACAGTTACAAGAAAATTGAAGTTTAAGCAACAATTGACATTGTAATTTTTACCATACCCCACCCACTTTATACTATTGGCGAACCCTTAAGAGATTTTCAATCTGATAAAAGGTAAAATTATGCAAGTCCTTTTCTCCAGATAATTTAGGAAAGGGCCCATGGCTTTAATTTCATCATCATCTTTAGTCAGTAATTCATGATTTTCATTTTGAGATTTTACTTTATTTTCACTAGGTGATAAAATTTGTGTTACTCGGTTTTTATCCTTAAGTTCTGTAGTAAAATCGGTGACATACCTGTTACGTTGACTTTTGTTTATCGCCTGCCTATTTTTTTATTGGAAGTTGAATAACGTCATCAGTTTTGCGGTATTTTGTGTAAAGAAATATAAAAAGATCGGACGGAAAGTAGCATTCAAGGAGGACAGTCAACCACAAAACACAGAAACAAACACGCAAACAGACAAACAAGAAGGCAAAAGTAATAATGAAAGCAAACGACATCACAAACACAAAAGGGTTGACAATAGGGCTACCGCCTTGGAACGGTCAGTGGCATAGTAGGCCACTGGGGGTTTAAACCGGTTCTAGGGTGCACCAAACCTCACACTTACCCTACTGTCATCCCATTAAAACAGGACAGTGTAAATAAAGAACATTGAAACATCACTTCTGTCACTTTGAACCAAAAAATCTGCTTCAAACGGGTTATTAAATGAATATTTTATGAATTGGTATGAATTATGGCCATAATAATATTTCTTACTTTTTCATACCTTCCATTCATTTAATCTATAAACATATATATCTATTAATTTTTTATAATTTGACATTGAAACACGCATTTCCTCTTCTGCTCAAACATGTCACATGATCTAGACAGGGTCATGATCAACTGTTTTACTACAGGGTGTGCTTAAAAGTATGCACCCGCTTATATGTTTTAAGCAAATTGTAGCAATAACAGACCAGGACCATCTGGGCCCCAGTTGTTAGCTGTATCTGTGTTGTCCGTCGTCCGTCCGTCCGTCGTCCGTTAACTTTTGCTTGTGTACACTCTAGAGGCCACATTTCTGATGCAATCATCATGAAACTTTGTCAGAATGTTTGTCTCAATGAAATCTCGGTCAAGTTCAAAAATGGGTCATGTGGGGTCAAAAACTAGGTCACTAGGTCAAATACTTGAAAAAACTTGTGTACACTCTAGAGGTCATATTTTTGACCCAAGCTTGATGCAACTTTGTCAGTGTGTGTGTGTGTGTGTAATTCTAAGGTTTATAGTCCGTCCGCCAACGAACACGTCAGGGTATACCTGACGCGATGGGCACAATAGAGTCTGGACTTTTAAAGGTGTAATTTTGAATTTTGAAGCTGATCTAGACCTTGCCAACAGGTCTGTTTAATGCCTAAATATGTGCTAAAAACCGTGTCAACAACAGCGGTTAATTCAACCTAATTTCGTGTATTGACACCTTCCGGTCCTAGCTTTGTTTGGCGGTGTGTTGTATGTGGTGCGTGCTTGTCTTGTAGTGTTATGATTATGTTTTTAACATATCATATTTGCTGGGGTTTGATGAGGGGTATGCCTGTACTACGCCATCTTGGGGATGATTAGCGTGTCCATTTGCAGCATACTAATACTTGTGGTCATCGAACTGTGGCCTGTTCGGTTATTTCTGTGTTGTATGTTTGTACATGTTGGAGCATTTGTTGGTGTTAAGTTTGTTGGTTGCTATGCCTGGGGCATAGCGTGTGTGTCTGGTCTGAGGTACTGTGGCAGCAATTCCACATCTTGTTCGCGCAAGGGTTTGCTACCACTGGGAAGGAAAGGCCAATTATGGTCGATAACGGTTTCCAGTCAAGATTGCCCCTGTGGGATGTGTCCCACAGGTTGGTGATGAAAGGGACCGTAAGGAGGCGCTCCTTAGTCCTAAATGGGTATGTGCCGTGTTTACTGGTTTTAGAGTTAACATTACTTTTGTACTTAGTTAAGAACTATTACACTATTATTACTGTAGTTGTTGGATTTTAAGATGGTCACATCCCTTATGGTATAATGCACAATAAAAATTTAATGTTTTTGTATGGCTTCTACTGGTATACTTATTTGCTTATTTTTTTTTTTATTTTTTTTTTCTTATAATTGTAATAGTACAAAAAATCGAATGCCTAAAAAGTGGCCTAATATGTGCTATTCCCACTATAACACCGCTCGATATTTCCGTGGGACGCGTTTTATTGTATTTACTTATTCGCCCGACACGAGTGTCAATGGTAGTTACTTAAATAGGCAAATTTAATAACTCGTCCATACATGTGAACGTACGTTAATGCACGGGGTATATATATATATATATATATACGTATATTGGGTGATACCACATAGTAGGTAATTATATATAAGGATAATATAAGATTTCATACATACACATAGATATACATACATCCATACATAGTAGATATATACAGAATAATATTATTACAGGTAGTTATTATATTTCATACACACTCATACATATAAACATTTCACTTATTCCCTATATGTTTCATTTTAATTGCGTCGACCTTAACCTGTCGTGTTCTACTGGCCTGACCTGCCCTACTTGCGTGTCCTACTTAAAAATATGTGTTTATTGCCGAGTTTCTTAACTATGTTATTCAAGGTCAGGGTCGATATAAGTGTCAAGGTCGGATTTGTCAATTTGGACAAAGCGCGGACCGGATGGAAATCACTTGGTTTTAAAGTGATATTATTACTGATTTTATGATCGAAATAGACGATAAGCAAGGCACAACACACCATAATACAAATCAAATCAGCAACCAAAGACTCAAGACAACCTAGAGGTGATTAGGGTACCACAGGAACAGTTAGCTCTTCCATCATCAACCTAATCTTGGAATCCGTAATCGGTGAAGTTTTTCATATATGAGTATGTGAGACATGTCAAGAATGTCACTGTTTTTTAAGTTTACTGACGGCCCCATCCCTTCTGATGGGATGAGCACTTAGTGGGGTAAATTTACAGAATAATTATATAGACCATTGTACGTTTACATACATACACCTGCACATACATTCATCTCACTGTACCACTTTTTCTGACATATTGCTTTACAAGAAGGGGCTGTAACTTGCCTATGCTAATACTGTATTATTTCTATCATGAATAAATGTACCGGCTCTGCTATGTATGCATGTTCATATACCCTTTTCAAAACACCCCACAGTGATGTCGCGCCACCCCATCTTTTAAGTCTTCTTCGAGCCTAGACTTAAATACGTTTTCACGCCCCAAAGACTACAACGGGCATCCACCTGCTGTATTTGTGTCAGTGGAGAGACTCGCCTACTATCTAGGTGTAGTTCCTTCATAGTTTAGGCATTGATTTGGTATCGCGGCCCCACCGTGCAATGTTGTCACAATACTTGATATGGGGTCCGGTGCCGCGTCCTCATCGTTAACCTTACTCGGCGCTCACAAGAGCCAGTTCCAGGGTGAGTTACCCCCCAGTCACTGCCGAGTGTCAGGAAGGATGGCGGATTTGGCCATGGACCCATATTACAATGTCCGTGTGCACCATACTTATAGTTTATACTGTACATCTTCTCTATTTACCTAACCTTTTGTATCTGTCATATTGTATTCTGCCTGTCATGATATGGTTTGTCCTATTCTAAGTTTTAAGCGAGTGTTAGGGCCCGTACTCAAACATAATGACTCGGATTCCACGGTCAGGACCGCTCAGTTCAGAAACCTGGCTGCAGGACTGCGCTTATACGCGGCGCCGCCCGATTTATGAACCATGGAAGTCGCTTGAGCCCCGCCGTTATCACAGTACCACAGAAAATATTCCTCGTGCAGATGAAGCCCCACATTAGACTCAACTAATCGTTTTTAACTTTCGCTACGTTTTTTAGTAATAGTACGATTTGACTTGTCCATATCTAAGTATGTTTACATTATCTATATAATCATACATTTATATTTACATGGTGCATGTTCGATCCCCATTTAGTTGGAATTATGGTTTATTTTCGTTTTACAAAACGGATTGAAAATGGACCAATCAGGGATTTGTTGGTTTTTTGTTTCGCGAAACGGATTGAAAATGAACCAATCAGGTGTAAGCTGCATTTTCGTTTTGCAAAACGGATTGAAATTATCCGCGCGGTCCAGATTGAGAGCACCCTTGATTAATTTGGTGATTTTCCAATGATTTAAGTTATGAGGTCCACCCCTAGTTGCCTTGCCCACCGTCTCTCGGCGCCCATAGGAGCAAAGCACGTATAAACCGCCTTATACCGAGGGGCAGTGGGGCCGCAGCCAGTGCGTGGGCCCTTTTACTTGGTAAATAGTGTTGACAATTCTTATTGGGATATCAAAAGTGTGCATTTCCGTGTATGCGTTTATATTAATGATGGCAGAAATCAAGAGCAGACATACAGTATAATCCAAATTGGCTGCACATGCCCATATACCCATTCATTTCATGCTACATACGACAGATACCTACATACATATTCCTTCACTGGTTATTTGCTACTTAAATATGATCACACACATGTATGCCATATGAGTTTAGTATATATGAGGATCATCCGGCACACATATAAAGCATGAGAATGACTGTCATATGCGTGTCAGCGATCCCCACATACATAAATATCACCACTTTTGCCTTTTTACTGAATGCATAGCGGCGACAGAGCATGTTTTAATTCTATATTCTGTATAATACTCCTGTCGATCGGAGGAACTTAAAGACTGCGTTTCGCGTTTCTACTGCATATTGTGTTTATGCAACTTTGTCAGAATGTTTGTCTTAATTATATCTTGGTCAAGTTTGAAAATGGGTCACATGGGGTTAAAAACTAGGTCACTAGGTCAAATACTTGAAAAACCTTTTGTACACTCTAGAAGCCGTATTTCTGACCCAGTCTTGATGAAACTTTGTCAAAATGTTTGTCTTAATTATATCTTGGTCAAGTTCGAAAATGGGTCACACCGGGTCAAAAACTAGGTCACTAGGTCAAATACTTGAAAAACCTTGTGTACACTCTAGACACCATGTAGTACGACTCGATTCATCAATGGTATAATAGCCAGTAGAGCGTTCACAGGCCCTCTTGGGCCTCTTGTTTCTTTTAGAAAATCAACATATATTTTAATCAGTATCAATGATAACATTATCCAGATATAATAAAAAAATACAATATTAAACATTTGATAAAATATCATTTCATTCATGTAGTGAGCAGTATGAACTCTGATCAGCCATAACTTATTGACTAAGTGAGCAGTATGAACTCTGATCAGCCATAACTTATTGACGTAGTGAGCAGTATGAACTCTGATCAGCCATAACTTATTGACTTAGTGAGCAGTATGAACTCTGATCAGCCATAACTTATTGACGTAGTGGGCAGTATGAACTCTGATCAGCCATAACTTATTGACGTAGTGGGCAGTATGAACTCTGATCAGCCATAACTTATTGACTTAGAGAGCAGTATGAACTCTGATCAGCCATAACTTATTGACTTAGTGAGCAGTATGAACTCTGATCAGCCATAACTTATTGACTTAGTGGGCAGTATGAACTCTGATCAGCCATAACTTATTGACGTAGTGAGCAGTATGAACTCTGATCAGCCATAACTTATTGACGTAGTGAGCAGTATGAACTCTGATCAGCCATAACTTATTGACGTAGTGAGCAGTATGAACTCTGATCAGCCATAACTTATTGACGTAGTGAGCAGTATGAACTCTGATCAGCCATAACTTATTGACGTAGTGAGCAGTATGAACTCTGATCAGCCATAACTTATTGACGTAGTGAGCAGTATGAACTCTGATCAGCCATAACTTATTGACTTAGTGAGCAGTATGAACTCTGATCAGCCATAACTTATTGACTTAGTGAGCAGTATGAACTCTGATCAGCCATAACTTATTGACGTAGTGAGCAGTATGAACTCTGATCAGCCATAACTTATTGACTTAGTGAGCAGTATGAACTCTGATCAGCCATAACTTATTGACGTAGTGAGCAGTATGAACTCTGATCAGCCATAACTTACTGACGTAGTGAGCAGTATGAACTCTGATCAGCCATAACTTACTGACGTAGTGGGCAGTATGAACTCTGATCAGCCATAACGTATTGACGTAGTGGGCAGTATGAACTCTGATCAGCCATAACGTATTGACGTAGTGGGCAGTATGAACTCTGATCAGCCATAACTTATTGACGTAGTGGGCAGTATGAACTCTGATCAGCCATAACTTATTGACGTAGTGAGCAGTATGAACTCTGATCAGCCATAACTTATTGACGTAGTGGGCAGTATGAACTCTGATCAGCCATAACTTATTGACGTAGTGGGCAGTATGAACTCTGATCAGCCATAACTTATTGACGTAGTGAGCAGTATGAACGCTGATCAGCCATAACTTATTGACGTAGTGGGCAGTATGAACTCTGATCAGCCATAACTTATTGACGTAGTGAGCAGTATGAACGCTGATCAGCCATAACTTATTGACGTAGTGAGCAGTATGAACGCTGATCAGCCATAACTTATTGACGTAGTGAGCAGTATGAACTCTGATCAGCCATAACTTATTGACGTAGTGAGCAGTATGAACTCTGATCAGCCATAACTTATTGACGTAGTGGGCAGTATGAACTCTGATCAGCCATAACTTATTGACGTAGTGAGCAGTATGAACTCTGATCAGCCATAACTTATTGACGTAGTGGGCAGTATGAACTCTGATCAGCCATAACTTATTGACGTAGTGAGCAGTATGAACTCTGATCAGCCATAACTTATTGACATGCTGATCTTTTTTTACACTGTTCACAAAAGTCATTTACCCCTTTCTGTGACACTGTTAAATTTGTTATTGCATATTTGATGTCGAGGCCTGTACTGACAACTTTGTACGCATACCACGGCAAATAATTATCTAGAGGGACATTTATCTACAAAATGCAATGCAACATACATGACCGATTTGCATAATGGAATAAATTCAACAAACTAATATGTCATTGCTGATTAGTGAGTGGCATCACTATAACTGGTCATTGGTAAAATCAGCTCATACCATATTTCCCCTAATAATAGTGCCCCCACCTATTTTTAGAACAAATAAATAAAATATATTTCTACTTACGATTTCAGTTGCCATGGAAACATACTTGTTGACCTTGCTTGTGACCTTTGAGCAGGAATACGCAATCCAGCGGTTGTTCACCAGACACGGATGGAAGTATGACAAAAAAGGTAGTTTCTATCAGAGGAGGATTATTTTTTCAGACTTAATCATCCTACGTAAAATTTGAATCGTCAGGCAAAAAAAAAATGGAGTTACATGTCCCAAAAAACGGGTGTACGTAGGTTTTTTTTTGTTTTTTTTGTAAGACCTCGATACCAGTGTGTTTCAAATTATATAACAGCAGTCAGAATTAAAGTTGCATAAAACAAGTCGTTTGTTGTGTTTCTTTGGAACACTTAGAGAGCTGCAGATACAGTTACTCTGTCGTCATAAAATATTAAGGATTCCGGGTAAACTCCCAAATTCCTACCCCAAATCATCTTCAGTGTAGCTGTCGAGTGCATGGCAGTGTACAGTAGCTTATGTAAACAACATGCGCAATATTCGCAATAGGTCGATCTTCTTCTCGCTAGTGTGCTCAATTTTGATTGGAAGTTTAAAATAGAGGTATCCTTGATATGTATTCCAGGGAAACCCTTCCAAAAGTAGTATATTTTCATCCATTGTAATCTTCCGAATCGTAGAACATCCATCATCTATCTTAGTTTTAAAATAATATTTAGCCTTAGAAATTTCAAACAAACCTAATATTTGTAAGAATCAAGCTTATGGCTACGGGAAATATGCTGTGAAAAAAACAAAACATGATAATATTGAATGCAAATGGCAGACATTTTGTGTAATTCGCGTATGTGGGTCGCAGGTAAAACGCTTGTATAACACAATATTCAATCAATCTTGAATTTATTTCTTCGCAGAAAGTAAATTAAAACATTTATCTTGATTTTTATATATTGTTTTTGACTTTGTATGCTTGATTCTGATGAGAAAAGCGAACTTCAAATCGAAAACGAAAACGATCTTTGCTAAGCGATGGGACTGGTATAATAATTCATTTGTGTCATCATCGTTCGCATTTTTTTTTACCAAACCCTCTGCCTACCCCTCCAGCAGGATCTGCAGTGGCCCTATTCTTTGCCCCGGAACCACACGTGGCTTCTGTTGGATGTGTCTATGGTGGGGTGGGAGGAGGTAATTTCAAGGGCTTAGTGGAAAACTATGTATCTTGTTCTTTATTTATATGCAGTTACAACAGTTTTTGTAAACATTTAAACAAGTACTGGATGCCATGCCAAATGAACATGATTGCCAGTAGAAATTCAGATATATTCTTTAACAATTTATCAATCTGAGGCCTACCGTGATTTTTACCCCACCGACCGTAATTTTTATTTTTAGAGCCCCCCCACCACCAACCAACCAACCAAAATTCATATTCATTTTATCATTGCGAACGATGATGATGCAAATGAATTATGCTACGTCAGACTGCAGGTTCAAGTTTATTCAAGTTTTTAGCTCTACTGGCTAAAGGCCAGCAGAGCTTATGGGCTGATGAGTTGTCCGTCCGTTAACTTTTGCCTCATTAACACGATAGGGCCTTCAATTTTCATCCGGTCTTTTTCAAACTTTGCCAGATTGTTGATATCAATGACAGCTCTGACGATTTCAAAAACCAGACAGCTAGAACCAGTTACACCGGAGTTATGGCCCTTGATTTAGTTAAAATTGCTATATTTTGTCTCGTTAACAGGATAGGGCCTTTAATTATCCAATCTTTACCAATCTCTACCAGATTGTTGATTTCAATGAAAGCTTGGAAAATTATAAAAAACAGCCAGATCGGACCGTTTTCACCGGAGCTATTGTCCTTGATTTTCTGAAATATGCTATAATTTGGCCTCACCATCGATATGGCCTTCATTTTTGATCCAATCTTTTTCAAACTTTACCAGATTGTTGATATCAATGAAAGCTTGGACGAGTTCGTAAACCAGCCAGTTCAGACCAATAACACTAGAGTTATGACCCTTGATTAAGTTAAAATTGCTATATTTTGCCTCGTTTATACGATAGAGCCTTCATTAGCTCTACTGATCAGAGATCAGCAGAGCTTATGCCGTGGTGCGGCGTCCGTCGTCCGTCTGTCCATCTGTCTGTCCGTCTGTCTGTCCGTAAACTTTTATTTTTAGCGACAACTCCTCTGAAACTACTGGATGGATATTCATGAAACTTTACAGAAATGTTGACCATAAAGTCTAGTTGATCCTAGCAAAAATTCATGTTGATGTGAAATCCAAGATGGCCGCCAAAGCTAAAAATAGAGTTTTAAAATACAAGTTTGTAGCGACTACTTCCTGAAATCAAAATCAATCAGTAGAGCTTCAAGGTCATTGACCTCTTGTTTTTATCATGCTCATTCAAGGTTTACTTCCTGACACAGCATATGCAAATGTGAAACGTGGCTCCATCGTAAATGGAGTATCTACAGTAGAATTTGCAGCAGCTCTGCAGTTCTGCATATTAGAAGGTTCTAGGCCCATTCTCCATATTTTATCTAGATGTAAATGGAGGATGAGCCTGGCATGTTTGTCCCTGTTTGGCACCATATAACCTTTCTTGTGTTGGTGTGCAGTAAAACCCCAATTCAGTTCTTGGCAGTTATGCAATGCAGAATTATGCCCTTTATCATAAAACATTAACAATTAAAAAAAACAATTTGCTCTATACATAATTGAATGACACGCATCCCCCACTGTTAATGATATTAATTAACATAAATATTAAGTTTGTAAGGAACGAATATCTCCGGATTGACATTGGTATTGGTCAATACAAAAATATGTTCAAGGCTTTGCCATGTAGGCCGTGACCTTGTAGTATACTTCGCATTGGTGAAAATATAAAGCTCACTACTAGATGAAATAAAATCTGAAACTCTCTCCACAACAACAAATATCCTCTATTTATACTGTGCCTTTTTCATGTTTATGGGCAGAGGGACTAGAAACATTGGGACTAAACACACATTTACCAGAATCTTAATCTTAATGCAGTATATTTTTGTTTTGAAGAAAATCTGGCTGACAGTCATACTGATACTACAAAACCATCAGCTGGTGCAGCTAATGCAAGTGGTCCTAATGGAGATAATGCGGATCTAGTTGACAATAGAGGAAGTGCTAGAATAGATATTGGTGAAGCAACTGTAAAGGTGGAAAGTGGTAAAAGTTTGAACGACAAAGACGATAAGTTGGAATATAGAATAGAAGAAGCTGATCACACTGTAAATGACAATTATAATGATGATACTGATGATGGTGGATTTGGTGATACGGAAACATTGGGTGCTGATGGAGATCATGATATGGACAGTGTTGATGTTAATCAAAAGCAGGCTAATTGTTCTCAAAAACACTCGGACAAAATTGAAAGTTCAAATATTAACACAAGTGGTACCGAGGATAATATTACTGCTGCCAGAACGCCGACGACAAAACGTAAAAGAGGGAACGCTACACCAACGAAAGTAATTCCCACAAGAAAACAAGCCAAAGTTTTGCCTCCAGCTAAGGCTAGTACAAGCAACGCAGAAAAAAATGACACCTTTCCAGATGGGATAACTGTTAAAATTGAAAAGGATGATGAAGCCAGCTTTCATTTAGCTGAGCTTGAAACTATTCCAGGCATAGAACATTATTCAAAATTAGTGACATTCGCTGCGGAGTCTGATGCTCCAGTAGCGCCACCTAGTGATGTGGATGAGAATGGTCACAGTGTAGCATTGTCAGCTTATTTCTGTAGTGCTTGTGGGTACACGTTTCCAGAAGAGAAACTGTACTTGGGTCACAAACGTGTTGGGCAGTGTGTGTTCCCCTGTGGGTTCTGTGGAGAAGTTTACTCGTTCAGAAATTATTCCAAGTACGAAGAGCATGTGAAGACACACAGGTAAGTCTTTTATATATATTTCACATGATAATAGTGGCTTAGCAATGTATAAAGTCATGATTAATGACTGACTTGGATTGCTTGGTTGATTTTGTATTTATTTGCCTATTTGATATGTCCAAATTGTATAAATAAAAAAATTAAAAGAGTAAATAATTCATTGTCTGGGTGAAAGTCATTGGTCTTGCCATCCAATAATACATTGCTATGCCACTGTTTAAACAGTGCTTCAGCTATACCGACTGTCTGGAATTCTAATTTAGCATGGGATCAGTGTATTAGGCAGAAATTCAAATTCTGGGTGTGCAAATATGTAAACTGAGTGTGCAAAGTAATTGGCTAACACATATTATGCGCCAAGTGAGTGTCCATGGGGAAATGCATTTTTACAGATAAAAGTGAAAAAGGTGCACTTTAGATCATCTTTTTTCTACAAATTTATGTATACATTTTTTTTTCAAAACGGCTGTGTAAAAGACTGCTGCACGATTGGCTGGCTAATACACTGCATGGGATACACATAAGAATCACTGTGTAAATTGTCTTGCATCATAATAGTAGGTAACAAAACATCCGATAAATATATATTTATACTTTGTTTTGCACGGATATAGAGGTCCTCTAAATATAGTTTTAGAAAGGGAAATTTAGTAAAAACTCCCCGCAAAAAGACAAAAATAAATACACAAACTACAGCCACATGTACAAAAACATTTTCCTTGCGTTATACGAGCTAAGCAAGAAGAAAAATGTGTTTTGGGTCATGCATTTGTTTAAAAATTATGCCTGTCGAAGTCGAGATTGGCTGCAACTTAACTTGTAAGTTTTCATAGCGTAACGGCGTACTATGGAATAAATGTGAGAAGTTCATTATTTACTGACCGTTTTTACTGTCAATAGACCAGTTAATTTAACATAGTGATACACACAGCTGATGGGTCCAAAATTTAGAAAGTTTTATTTTTAATCCAGGAGCTTGCCATGGTTAAATGTGGAAGAAGTTTGACTTCATTGCACACATAAAAAAAAAGTAAATAAGTCCAGCAGGTACAGCAGCATTCAGTTGATGATTCTACTTATAACAAATTTGTGTAATTTTATGAAATATATCATTTCTGATCACTTTCAGTTTATATATAGAATACTTGGTTCATCATATTTGAACGGTTCATATTCATGTTTTTGCACCTTAACACATTTAAGTTCAAGGTCTTTGTCTTTAATTAATGCTGAAGCTGGTCAAACTTGATTGATGTAGAGTATTTTCAAAGTGTTTTCCCCTATTAGGGTGATCCTTTGTATACTTTTGAATGTCCCCATAATACCCGCTTACAGTATTAAATCTCGCATGTCAAGTAAATTGCACATTGAAATTATCAAATAATCTAGGAATAATTAAAAATTTAAGTATGTAAAATAAAACGGGTTGCTCCAGTGGTCAATATCTCTGACTACCGTATTTTACCTTATATAGTATGCACCCATGTATAGTACACACCCCCTTCTCAGAGGTCAAAACTGGGGTAAAAAAGTTGTTTTCGTGTATAATACGCATCAAAATATTAGTTTTCCTAGATGAACCATTCAACGAAAATAAAAGGTTAAAAATTTATTTTTTAAAAATCACGATCGAGAAAATTAGCGTACAAAAGAAAACAACACCGGAACAATATATTTACTTCAATCATTAATTGCCAGTCTTCAGGGGAGTACCTATCTTGTATCATCTCATCAAAGAGCCGATTATAATGCCACAGATAATTGTCCGTAATCCGATAATTACATCTACTAAAACAAATACAACAAAGTCGTTGGTTACCGCAATCCATTACGCCGATTATACTTACATTGTGTATTCACGGGAAACAGTGCTTATCATAAGTGTAACGCGTGATCAGTTACCTATACCCCGTGGCTAAATCTGGTAAAGGTCACACGACGTGTTAAAGTGCATCCTCAGAAATAGTCGCTACTTGCGGCAACTTTAAAGGAATATAGAAATAGAATAACCCACTCTACTCGTGTTTAAAGTGTGTCTATACTGCAGCAGAGGTGCGATCTTGTTTGGCCCAATTATCAATCATGAAATGTGTACCGGTAAGCATGTTTTCACAAGCATTATTGAATAATTGCCATTTCAAAGTAGGGTGATTCTGCTTTTATATGCTGTCTAAAATATATGTCTTTCAAAATAAAGCAAAAACTTCATTAATTTTTTATAAAATATTAAATAAAATCCTATAAATATTAGAATAGAATAGAACTGTAACAATACTAAATGTACCAGTCTAAACAGCTGGAAGTCACGTGATATTACGTCACGCGATATAAACAACAAAATCGAGGGATGATTTTTCACACAATTTATTGAAGTTTTACAACAAACATGCAAACATTTATACAAAAACAAGCATCATAATACACTTTATTCGTTTATAATTCGAATTAAGTCCATATATTACTTATATGAAGCGAGTAAATTACGAAAAAATTGTGTATTATCGGTATAATTGTCTCGATGTCTTCGTCGTCAAGGTTTTTCTTCCCAGACATCGATTTTCTGCAAGAAAAAAAGAGTTCTTTTTAGTGTTTCCTTATATTGTACGCACCCCCCTTTCGGAAACCGTAAAAGTGGTCAAAATATGCGTACTATACAAGGTAAAATATGGTACTGACAGACAGACACTGAAAACTATTGACATGTAATCTTTAACCCATTTCATTCTGGAACCCTATCAGATAATAAGTCCTGAATATCTGAACATTTTCAGAATTATGCTACAGCAACAAATTCAAATCAGTATAGTTACATTTTAGTAATTTACCAAGTAAGTATTAACATGAACATAACAAAACTATATATCATTGTGTAGATATTTGAAATACCTACACATTGATATAAATAAAAAGGCAGAAATCATGTAAAAAAAGTTTCTTTTTAATTATAAACTTTGGGGAAGCGTGCGAATCAGGACATAAAAAAGTCATACCTGGACTTCAAGGTATGTTTCTGTGGTAAATATCCATTTTAAGCACTTCATCACACACCAAAAATCATCAAAATCCATTCAGTAGTTCAAAAGTTACAACTATTTTGGGGCAAAGGGAGGAGCGGATTCCATGTTCGTTCCTGGTCTGCATACCGGTTGGTTTCTGTAACCATGTGTTTTCACAGCTCATCACCCCAAGTAAAATCAAAAAAATTATGGGGTTGGTATTCCTGTGGATGCTGTACTGTAGCACCCTCAACTCCAGTAAATGGGTCAGGATTTCTTGCAGTAAAGTTGTCAGTAATCCAGTCGGCATGAAACCCTTCGAAATATGAGTCCGAGTTCGAATCCGAAGCGAAAAAACACTGAAGTCGCAGACTCTCGGTCGCCGACCAACAGCAGGTCTTCCCCCGTACATTCAGTACGTTCTTGTCGTCAAAACTTTCATTTTCGAGGTCTTCAGAACTAAAATCGGAGGTATTTCAGACATCAGTGTCACTACCTTCACTCGATACATCGTCAGTGTTCGCCATTTTGAAAAATTCCCCGAAAAAATCACAAAAAACAAGCTCAAAATCACTTTTTTGAAAGAATTTTCTACTTTGAAAAATGCGGAAGTAAACAGAAATCAGTGCGCATGCGTTATTCAATTTGTTATTTCCGGGCACATATTCGAATGACGTTTTTCACAGTTACTATGGAGCACAATTGTGTACACACTGATGAATCGGTATCCCGAATAGAAAGAGTAGTTACTGATGGATCGGTATCCCGAATGAAATGGGTTAAACTACTGATGCTGACAAACTGGGGTAAACAGGTCTGCAGTAAAGCTAAATTTCAATAACTCGTAATAGTTCCCTCGACTGTCAATGTCTATAATAGTTCGCAAATTTTAGTATTACACCCATTATGTTTCAGTGTGTTATTTTAAGACTAATTTAGGGCCGAAATTTGGCCCCATTCCCCATCTTCAAAAAAGTTTTTTTTTTCTATTTTTTTTTTTTTACTTTTAAATGTTGTTTCTAAGTTGACCATCCATAACATGTCCATCAAACTTGTTCTTGATGTGAAGTTAATATTAAACGAAAGACTGAGACTTAATACATATAAAAAGTACTATCTTTCTTCTTTATTTTAACATTGTCAAAATTCCCCCTTTTTCCAATTCACATAAAAAAATTCCCCGTCTAAGGGGCCCCGACCCCCTTCCCCCAAAAGTGAAAAAAAACCACTGTGTTAATTTAAGCTGAATCTTTTATATTAAAGATCTTATATGAGTGCCTGTTTAATATTGAATTTATTTAAACGAGTTGGATCAGGGCTTTTTTTCAGAAATAGGTGAAGAGGCCTGAGATTTTTGAGTTAAAATAATGCGATTTCGACTTATGAGCAAGGATTCAATGTCCAGCATTTTGGTTACATCTCAGATAAATGCTGTTTTAATTACTATCTTTTGTCTTTGTTGTTAAAATGTTTATGCAAATAAAATGGTAAAATGCATGGGTTATATATTTTCTCTTTTCTTACATGTATGTATCATTAATTAATTAAAATTGTACAGGAAACAAATGTGGCGAATTGGGTGGACAAAGTTGAACATTTTTGTTAGTAGTTCTACTAAAACAGGGATATTGGATTAATAAAGTTATGTATCTTAAGCAAATATTTTATTAACCAGTTTCAGATAGTCTATTTTACCTCATGTTTATACTAAATAAACTTTTTTCATAATTTTGAAGTAGAAAAATTCAAAATTTAATGAAAAAAAGCGGCGTAACATTTTGTGTCAAATTACGCTATGTCTTAAGAATGTGTATTTTTACAATGAAGGATCACAGCATTTTCGGTAGCAATAGTGGTGTCAAAGGGAGAAAATCGATACTTTTTGTTGATACAGAAAGTAGATCCAAATAATACCCGCATTTAAATGATAACTTTTTTTTTTTTGTACAAAGTTGTGTCAAAAAAATTACGTCGCCAATTTCTGACAAAAAAACTCGGCAATATACAATAGTAAAATATCGACGATTTATTTCTATGTTAAAATATACTCAGTTGCAAAAGAAACTGGACACTTTGAACATTTTACTTTACACCCTATCCTCTTTATCAAGTAACAGTCCCTTAATGATTCAATCTATTGAAAAACAAATGACAACATGATATTGGCAATGGAATGATAAAAAACTCTGGTACAAAACATGGCATATTCATTTTGGAATTTATCAATTTAATTCTAAAATCAGACTCTAAATAAGATGAACATGTCATGAATAACAAAGTGCAGGAAAAATGAATAGCAATTGGAGGAAATATCGCCCGACGCGAGTTGTTCTTGCCATTTTTGCATCTTGTCAGTTGTTATAGCGTTCAGATCCAGACTACCCCTTTACCTTTCTGTTCTTCCACAACTAAACCCTGAACTCTACAATCTACATGTGTGAACGTTTTGATCGAATTTGATCTTAAGTACAGGAGATATAATGATAACAAGATTTCTATATATGCTATATTTCAACACAATAACAATCCAGTGGTGTCTAAACATGTTTCTTTATTTCGTCTTATCGTTAATAATAATTCACTGACATTGTGAATCACCAAACAACTTTCGAAATATATACAATTATACCTAATTAAGCAATATTCATTTTGTTTTCACGTTCTACCAGTAATTTGCCATAAAAATAGTTCTCAAAAAGGCGTATAAATATAATTTTGTTATATTTTGCTCTTTTTTTCCAAAGAATTTTGATATGTTGTCATTTGGAATATTAATGTTTTCCTATAACATGCATAGCTCGTCTTAGTTTGTCAGTTCTTCTCATTACATTCAGTTCATGCAAACCTGGAGGCACTATTTATCTACGTGGAGGCATATAATTTGAATGCTGTTTGGCTGCCACTTATATGCCATTTTTAGCTCTCACAGCTATTTTTAGCTCTCACAGCTATTTTTAGCTCAGAAATCTGGCCAGCGTTCTATTTTTGGTATAGCATTCTGTTCTCACGTTTGCTCCCTGCTGCAAAAACTTTATACAATTAAATCTTAACAAAACTCAGGGTCCACTTTCTTTTGCAACTGAGTATAGTATAAACGATTTAAGAGATCATAAGCGGCCTTATTTTCGCGCAATTTTATCAATTGAACGCCAATGAACGGCATGGAGGACAGTCTTCTCAAACAGGGGTAAGTAAATGACTGAAATTACGTCTTTAAAAAAATGTAGTCAGTTCATGAATCTCGAGAAAACACTTTGATCGTTTTTTAAAATTGCCCAATCACGTTCAGTTATCCCGTCAAATGTTACATCTACGTTTCTTTTGCATTTATTGACATGTTTGCTTATTTCTGCAATTCTTTGTTTGTAATAAATTGAAATAAAGCGTATGCGAATGTTGCCACCATTGGTTGTTTGTGATACATGGATTACTACCAAGATGTAACTTTGAAACTATATCTGATTTTCCATTAAATATTTTTGTGTCTTATTTACATCTGATCACAAAAATATATTTTACACCTTTGGCAAGAGCCTTTATTTGGAAAACATGTGAATAATAATTATTTAAACCTAGAATACTAGCATTGTATGCATAGAGTGGCTGTTGCCAGGTCTTTTCAGACCTTTTTTGAATTTGAGAACTTAATGAACCCAATTTGATTTTATTCCAGTGATTTTGCAAATAACATGAAATTGAAAACATTTTAAGTGTATAAAACGGCGTATTTTTACATTCTTACAATATTACATATTTACAGAAGAAGCATGTGTACCTGTGTACCCTTTGCGGAAGCTCTTATTCTTCCAAAAACAACTTGAACAGGCACTCAGAGTATCATGCTGCAAAACAACTTTGTGAGTACGGATCACAGTTAAACTCCAAAGAACAGCTTAAACGCCACAAACAAGCTAAACGTCTTAAAGGCTTTCACTGCGACCAGTGCAATAGGTTGTTTTCTTTGAGATTTGCGCTTGTGGGGCGTGGAAGGAGAGAGCATGTAACGTTGGCAGTGCTAAAGGTATGTATGTTATAATACACCAATTAAAAAACATAATTATTTAGACATCAGATATTGTTGCATTTACAATTTGGTAAATATATAACATTGTAGAAGACATGCTTTAAGAAACATACTTGCTATATCGTAAAACACAAACAAGTTATAACGCATCCTTTTACGGTTTTCAGTGCAATGTGTGTGGAAAGCAGTTTAGCCAGACAAGTCATCTTAAAGAACATATGGGTGTGCACTCGGAAGACGCACTATATAAGTGTAGCAACTGCAGCAAAACCTACACGTTCAAACGGAGTCTTCGAAGGCATATGCCTTCTTGCATAGGTAAGATACATTCATCAAGTTCAATAGAGTATGCAACATATTGCTTAGCGTACGATTTATAATCAAACTTAATATAAATACAGTCACTATATTAACTCTTAGCTTGCTAAGGGCAACTACAACAGCCTTTGCGGCCAGTGTAAACCCAGATCAGCCTGCGAGTAATCAGGTTTACTGTCTGGCTGCTCATCAGTCATTTAACCAAAACACCCCTTTGTAAAATAAACATTCATAGCGAGCTTAGGGTTAAAACAATGATTATTTTATCTGCCAAATAATCCCAGCTATTTAAGGAATTGGATTGAATTGAATGTTGTTTAACGGCTCAACACAGTATAGGTTATTTAGAGCCACCCCAGAGAGAGGGGAAGGATACATACGAATCCGGGAACCGTGCCCTACTCTTATAATTGAATATATTCCTATGGTTCTTTAACATGCTCGGAGGATAGACTTAAGAAGACATTGTACCGTCAATATGGTGATTATTCCATTTGCATATTAATTATGGCGTTGGTTCTTGACATTTTCATCATTTGTTCCTGTGATATTAGTTTGTATCATATTGCAGGAGGTCCACCATGGTCTGGTGGTTTAAAGTCAGAATATGCTTATTTTTAACCGATAGAGACATTGTGTCAAGTATTTGTGTATAATATTACCGTAAAATTTGCTTTAAATCCCCCTATGTACCCAGCCGTTAATAGAAACAAATGGTTAGAAACGTACACTTCGTTAAAAAGGCACGCTTACAAATATATCGGCAGAGAGAGTACAGTTTAATTTTATTCAGTTTATTTTTGTTAGCCTAATTCTCTAAATTGTAACTGTTTCAGTTTATGTGTTAATAAGCATATTCTGCATTTAAGGCAAGGGTTTGAAATTCTGGTCGCGCCACACGATGGTATGTTACACAGTTTGCCAGTTACTAACGGAAGGATGGTGGTTCTACTCCGGTATCTAAGTTCTATACACCTATAGGAAGTTTTCGTTCACCAATTGAATCTGGCCGCCATATATAACATCATTGATTTGGCAAGGAATGTTATAAAACACCATGCTCAAATACATTGCTGTTTGTGTAGTATTATTTGTATATCTTACAGGTCTGGTGAAACGTGTTTCGAGATCAAGTGTCCATCAATGCGAAATTTGGCAGAAGACCTTCTCTACAAGTCGATACCTAAGACAACATCTACAGATACACGGAAATTCAACCAAGCCTTGTCCAAATTGCGGCAGAACATTGGTTTTTAAATCAAGCTATTCTAGACACCTTACGCGTTGCACAAAGTAAACATGGTTGTATGAACTATGCCAATGAAACATAGTAGACCAAGAAACGTTTAAAGAGCATTTTTTCATTTTGTGTTATACTTTAAAAATGCAGTGTATTATTTTGCAGATTAGTTTGGTTTTAACATTCATTTGAACAGTTAGTTCATCAAGTCATAATTCACCTAATCTTGTTCCTAACTGTTGGTGGAAGCTTCATGTGCTGATTCTTTGTATTAAACTGTTTACTCTCAGAAGGAGATTGTTAGTCGATTGTAATATGCATAAATTAATTGTCATGATTGTACCGTGATTCTTTTATATATGTTCGTTGTACACTTATGGAGACACCAAGATGCTTAAGATGTGGGGTTTTATACTATTAAAGATTAACATTCATATCACTGCAGTGTTGCTCCTATTAACATCCAATCATCCAGTTTAATTCCTAGAGTCTTTTTGATTGAAGCATCTTTGACTCAGTGTGATCTTCACAACAGTAGAAGTTATGTTCCACTATCTTTCACATTCTTGTAAGGGTGTGCGATGTGAGATATATTCAATACTATAGCGTGTGATTATCACAGTCTTGAGAGTGATAGACTGTGATTACGGGTCATGATCTTTCGCACGGCGCAGTAGGTATCGCGGTGGATTTGTAATCGGAGGCCCCGGGTTCAATCCTCCGTGGTGCCACTGAATTTCGTCTGTGTGTTCTTGGGCAAGACACTTTATCTTCGTCTCGTCCGTCGGATGGCGACATAAACCGGGCAGTCCCGTGTATCAGTCTATCATCCGAGCATGTTAAAGAACCATAGGAATCTATTTGATAATAAGAGTAGGGCACGGTTCCTGGATTCCTATATATCCTTCCCCTCTCTCTGGGGCGGCTCTATATAACCTCCTGTACTGTGTTGATGAGCCGTTAAACAACATTCAGTTCAATTCATTCTGCATATTAAAGAGTGTGTGATGTGAAATTGCTTGTCACAGTTAATAAATACTGATAAAGATGATCCTTCGGGACTCGTACAAGTATGATTTAAATTAAGTTAATATAACATGTACTTTATAATTAATATCATCGTGTATGTATAACATATGTTATGCTATTACCTTTCATAGTTTTAATGGTCTGTTGTTTTTTGTGCTTTATTTCTCTGTCTCTAGTTATTGTATTTGTTCATTGAACTGAAAAATTTAACATTGATTCCTGTACATTCACTCCGTATGAACCCGGTCAGTACAGAAATGGGTCCCTAAGAAAACACGTAGACATGTCACTACGAATACTGTGTACAAATGTAGCGTGTCTCCATGAAACGACAACACAGAGCTTTTTTCGTCATTACACACGCGTTTCAACATAGTTTATCATTCAGAAAGGATTTAGTTTCAATTTGAGAAAGGTAAATAAAGTGTTATACTACAAATCTACCTTGCAATCATGCAAATATACGACATTTTATCATACTGTGTAGTGTGAAAGAACATTAATGTTGGAATACAACCTTTTGCGGTTACATATTGCAGCATTGTTTTGCATTAAAACACATTTTTTCTCATACTTATGTACTGCAATAAATAGCATCTGAACTTGTCTGTGTACACAAAAGGGTGACATACTTCAATTATATATACTTGCAGAGCTCCGTTGATACTTAAAGTATTTTGTTTGACTCGAATGTGCGGACTGTACTTTTACATTGTCGCAGCGTCTCATACGAAAACTTAATTATTGTTATGGTATCTCTCTTACAGTGTTGCGGCGTCTATCCACAAACCAAATATGGAAATACTGTTTGAAGACAATAAAGATAACAATAGTCCTGCAGTTCTAGTCATCACACCTTTGAAGAACTTGACTTATATGACCGAGTTTTCGGTAGAACCGTCCACTTCCACTCCAGTTGAAACTGAGCAGACCAGCATGAAGAGAACTAGAGTTCACTGCAATGTTTGCAAATACTCGACCACCAGCCGGGGCAATCTCCATAGGCATAAGGCAACTGTACACAAACATGAGACTGTATCTTGTGATATATGTTCAAAGACCTTTTCTGCTATGTATGATTTTAGACAGCACGTATCATCTATTCACAATAATACAAAGTTAATGTGTGAAATATGTGCGATGACCTTTAATACCAGGCACACACTTGCTAGGCATCGTATAATGGTTCATTCAGGTCGCCCACGATATACATGTAGCGTGTGCAAGAAGACTTTTTTCGAAAGAGCCTTTTACCATGGACACATGAATAAGCATGTTGGTGCCACTCCATACAGCTGCACAATTTGCCATAAAGAATTTGGCTACAAATCTTGTTGGAGGCGTCATGTGGCATCGTGTTCCGGGAAAAAACATACTTGCCATGTATGTCAAGCACAGCTGAGTTCCAAAGCTGCTCTCGATGACCACATCCAGGGTAAACATGGAGAAAAAACGGTGATCTGCAAGTGTGGGAAAACATATGCATGGCGGAATTCACTTTCCAGACATAAGAAGACATGCAAAGCATTAAAGTGAATATTGTTCTTACGGGAAATTACGACGGTTCAGTCATGAATAAATCTTACCCGTTTCAGTCGCATTTAATAATCCATTATTTGAAAGTATATTAATCTTGAAATATTTAATTTAAGTAAAAGCTGGGACACGGAGTAAAAAGTGTAATGGCAATACCTTTTTTATGCCCCCTGCATTCGAGAATGCCGAAAGGGGCATGAAGTGTTACCCATGTCCGTCCGTCCGTCCCTTCCGTCAGTCCGATCCGAATTGGTTTCCGCTCAATAACTTTTGAAATTTCTGAAGGAGTTATGGCCCCTTTTCCGCTCGACCTCCGTCCGACAATAACTTTTGAAACGATCCATGTTTTGAATTCGTATTTGGTGTGTCACTTTGTAATTATAAAATACAGGTCAAGTTCGATTTCGGTCAACGTTGCTCATTTAATGCAGGAGTTGTGGCCCCATTTCGACTTAATTTCCTGCAACAAATTGGTTTCCGCTCAATAACTTTTGAAAGGGTCCATGTTTGTAGGAGTTATGGCCCCTTTTCCGCTCAACATCCGTCCGACAAATTGGTTTCCGCTCAGTAACTTTTGAAACGATCCATGTTTTGAATTCGTATTTGGTGCGTCACATTGTAATTATAAAATACAGGTCAAGTTCGATTTCGGTCAACGTTGCTCATTTTATGCAGGAGTTGTGGCCCCATTTCGACTTAATTTTCTGCAACAAATTGGTTTCCGCTCAATAACTTTTGAAAGGGTCCATGTTTGTAATTAATATTTGGTGTGTAGCTGTGTAATTATAAAATTCAGGTCAAGTTCGATTTTGGTCAACGTTGCTCATTTTATGCAGGAGTTGTGGCCCCTTTTCAACTTAATTTTCTGCAACAAATTCGTTTCCGCTCAGCAACTTTTGAAAGGGTCCATGTTTGTAATTAATAGTTGGTGTGTAGCTGTGTAATTATAAAATACAGGCCAAGTTCGATTTAGGTCAACATCGGTCAATTTTTGAAGGAGTTGTGGCCCCTTTTCCGCTCAATAACTGTTGAAACGGTCCATGTTTTGAATTCATATTTGGTGTGTCATTTTGTAATTATAAAATACAGGTCAAGTTTGATTTCGGTC
Organism: Cyrtodaria siliqua; assembly: GCA_037043455.1. Taxonomy (NCBI): domain Eukaryota; kingdom Metazoa; phylum Mollusca; class Bivalvia; order Adapedonta; family Hiatellidae; genus Cyrtodaria; species Cyrtodaria siliqua. The sequence continues at coordinate 178,014 of JAWPHD010001815.1, read as the reverse complement.
AACGTTGGTAATTATTTGCAGGATTTGTGACCCTTTTTCGACTTAATTTTCTGCGACAAATTGGTTTCCGCTCAAGAACTTTTGAAAGGGTCCATGTTTTGAATTCATATTTGATGTGTCATTTTGTAATTATAAAATACAGGTCAAGTTCTATTTCCGCTCAATTTATCAGTCGGTCAATTTATGCAGGAGTTAGGGTCCCTTTTGACATTATCTTGTACCTTATCTTTTTTTTGGTGAATTCATATAGTAACTTATACCGGGGCCATCCGTTTCCTATGGACACATTTCTAGTTTAAATCATAAACTTTTATAATCCTTCTTTAAATGACATTAATTTTATTTGCATATAAATTGTGGAGTTAAGTTCTTCTATGAGGAAAATGCATTTTATAATTAAGTGCAATTATGTAAATACGACACGAAGATTAGGCATGATCATCTTGCGCATATCATGAGTGGAAACCGTTCAATCGTTTTAACTAAATATTTCATCTTTACCATTTTAAGTCACCATCATTTTTATGTTAAGCTGTTACAGTTGTTATTATTTTTGAGCCACATCGCGCGAAAATGGGCTTTTGGGCATTATGACCAGTGTGGACCCAGATACGCAGTCTGATCAGCATTGTTTGCCATTCTGTCAACATAACCTCTGGCATTCTTAAAGCGAACAGTGTGGACCCTATTCGGACTGCGAGTTTGCGCGCAGGCTAATCTGAGTCCACACTGGTCGCATTGCCCGAAAACCTATTTTTAAGCGATGGAGCTCTTATTATTTGGTACTGATCGCTAACAGACGAGCGTACAAATAATATTAGACTTAATATATAAATAATATATATATATATATAATATATAAATGTGTTTATCTCTTTGGCATAATAATGTACAATGGTACACCGTATTTTCTTAAGTTTTGTTATTTTTATCATAAAGTAATTCTAATTAACCTTTAGTTTGTTGCTAGCGAAAATTACATCTGTGGCCAATGTAGAATCTGATCAGCATGATATCCATACAGTTTGGTCCCGATCTGCACTGTTCGCTTTTTGGTCGATCAGTTTCTATGGGTGCATACAGTGGCTCAAATTTAAAGAAGACTAGTTTGTTGCATACAATGTAAGTGTAAAAATATAATATAAAACTTATTTACTAGTCTATTTTGTTTTGGATAATACTTTAATTATTTTTAATTCTGAATAAAAAGTTTGGAATTGTTACGTAATCTTTAAAATTTGAGCTGTACATACATGACATAATTTTGTGTGTGTTTTTCAGCTTTTTGATTAGTTTACTACGTTTAATTCTGTTATATATTGTATACTCAGTTGCAAAAGAAACCGGACACTTTGAACATTTTACTTTACACCCTATCCTCTTTATCAAGCGACAATCCCTGAATGATTCAACCTATTGAAAAACAAATGACAGCATGATATTGGCAATGGAGTGATAAAAACTTGTGTACCAAACATGGCATATTCATTTTGGAATTTGTCAATTTAATTCTAAAAACACTTTATACAATTAAATCTAAAAAAAAATCAGTGTCCACTTTCTTTTGCAACTGAGTATATAAAGAACAGACTGAAAAGACTGTCACCATTAGAAATGTTTTAAATGTCAATACTGAGAGTCTAGTCAATATGTGAACCTTTTAGTCCATTGTAAAACTTGTATTGAGATATGGGTTAAATTCTAATTCAGTTCTAAAGGAAACCCTTTATAATGTATCTGGGATGTCTTTTTTTTTTTTAAAGTTGCTTAATTGATACAACATTTTCTGTAACTGATTGAATAGTAGGATAGTTACGCAATGTGAACTTAAAAGCATGATCAACTCTGAAACTGAAACTCTTTTTAATTTATTTTTTATGCCATTATTTAAAAAAGTATGTTTGTTAAAGCATACAAAATCACTTATTTTCGTTATTTTAGGAAATATAAATGTGAGTTGGATTTTTAATTTTTTTTATATATGTGACCCTAAATTGTACCAGAAAATGAATATTTTTTGGTTAGTTGGCCGGATAGACGTAATAATTGAACATGTATATTTATTTGCATTTTTTATGTTGTTCATTAAAATTAAAAAATAAGTCGAAAGTGTTTATGTTATACATATATTTATATCAGTTTTACAAACTTTAACATATACAATCCAATACAGGCTTCAGGTTGCCCAGATACAGGCCTTACCTGTCATGTTACATGTAAGATCACAACCCCATATTGGACACAACACTTGAGACAGTGGGCTTCAAGATGCCCACACTTATACATATATACAGACCATACATGCCAGTCCTGTCAGGTTACATACTTGTAAACCCACACTTAATTAGTGTATGGAACATAGAGTCAGAATTCTTCAGGTAGCCAATACTCATACAAGTATAGGCCATAAGTATACACCCATTTATTGTACAGAACACAGTTTCAGAAGTCTTCAAGTAGGTCATACTCGTACAGATTTAGGCCATACCTATCATGTTACACCACATATTGTACAGAACTTTCGATTCAGTGAGATTAAATCCACCAACACTCATATAGATACAATCCATACCTGTCATGTGACACTTAAGTATACACCCACATAGCGTCAGAAGGCTTTAAGCTACTCGCACTTGTACTGATAAAGGCCATACCATACATGGAAATATACACCCACATATTGTACAGAACATAATTATAGAGTCAGAAGGCTTCAAATAGCTCACACTCGTACATATACAGGCCATACCTGTAATGTTACACGTAAGACCTTACCCACTTATTGTATAGATAAACATATAGAGTCAGAAGGCTTCAAGTAGCTCGCACTCATACAGATACAAGCCATACATGTAATGTTACAAGAAGTACACACCCACCCATTGTAAAAAACCTAGAGTAGCTAGCTTCAAATTACCCATTCCCACACAGATTCAGGCCATACCTGTCATGCTACAAGTAAGACCACTCCTACACATATGTACATAACATAGACACAGCAGGTTTCAATATACACACCCATACATGTCCAAGCCACACCTGTCGTGTTACTCGCAAGACCGCTCCATTACGCTGAGTGTGACATAGGAAATTAGGGTTATTTTGACATTTCAAATTTCTGATTTTGAGGTTAATAGGTCAGAGGTCAAGGTCACCGGGACCCGATAATGGAAAACCTTGTCCTCTCCATAACTCCTCTCCCACTGAAGCAGATCTCATGAAACTTCATGGGTGGACTGCCTGTGGTGAGATGATGAGTCCTTATGATTTTGAGGTCAGTAGGTCAAGTTTACTGGGGTGTGATACTGAAAATCCTTGTCCGCTCTGTAACTCAACTCCCACTAAAGCAAATCTCATGAAACTTCACGGGTAGACTGCCTGTGTTGAGAGGATGACCTCTATTGCTTTTAAGGTCAGGATGTCAAATGTCAAGGTTACCGTGACCTGACCATGAAAATCCTTGTCCGCACTGTAACTCCTCTCCCCCTGAAGCAAATCTTATGATACTTAATGTGTGGGCTGCCAGTGATGAAAAGATGGCCCCTATTGGTTTTGAGGTCAATAAAGAATTATAAAAAGATCGGACAGGGAAAGTAGCGTTCAAGGAGGACAGTCAACCACAAAACACAGAAAAAACACGCAAACAGACAAACAAGAAGGCAAAAGTAATAATAAATGCAAACGACATCACAAACACAAAAAGGTTGACAATAGGGCTATCGCCTTGGAACGGTCAGTGGCAAAGTAGGCCACTGGGGGTTTAAACAGGTTCTAGGGTGCACCAAACCTCACACTTGCCCTACTGTCATCCCATTAAAACAGGACAGTGTAAATAAAGAAATCCCCGCCATGATCTAATCTCTTAACCAACAAGGCAGCATCAATAGGCAATATAAGTAAAACACAAATATGCTCATGTAAATATAATACAAAAAAACAATAGCCTAGAAAGCCACAATGAAGGTACTCAGTGGCTTGGCAGAAGCCAGAGCAACAAAAGAATAAACCATTAAGGGCACGACAAGAAAGTCAAAGGTCAAGGCCACCATTACCTTATCATGAAAACCCTATTCCACTCAATCTTTACTCAAACGGTAGGTTGGGGAAGGGGTGTGTGGACTGGTAGCGGGTGTATATTTAGAGCGACAGGTCTAGTTCTTTTTTATGACATGAAAGCCCCATAATGTTACACACTATGAATTTTAAGACCTCATAAGGTTACCCTCAACTAATTAACGTCCCGTCCCATCCCGACGCGTCCCTTTGCATTGTTTAAAAGATAATGGTTGCATTGTTGCATATTTGCTTTTCCTTTTGATATGATGTGAAAATACATTATGAAAACCACATAAGGTTACATTCCACTAATTATACAGACTTTATAAGGTTACACTCCATTACATTTTACAAAAGATTCCAGTTTTTAGCTCGATTCGGCCAGCAGAGCTTATGGGATGGTGTGTTGTCCGTCGTCCGTCGTCCGTCCGTCGTCCGTCGTACGTCGTCCGTCGTCCGTTAACTTTTGCCTTGTGAACACTCTAGGGCCTTCATTATTAATCAAATCTTTTCGAAACTTTGCCAGTGTCTTTGTATCAATGAAAGCTCGGACAAGTTCGAAAACCAGCCAGATCAGAATAATTTCACCGGAGTTATGGCCCTTGTTTTGCTGAAAAATGCCATATTAAGCCTTGTGAACACTCTAGCACCTTCATTTATTATTTGATCTTTACCAAACTTGCACATATTGTTAATATCAATAAAAGCTTGGACAAGTTCGAAAACCAGCCAAATCGGATCGTAACACCGGAGTTATTGCCCTTGTTTTTTCTGAAAATTGCTATTTTCTGCCTTGTGAACGTTCTAGCACCTTCATTTATTATTTGATTGTTACCAAACTTGCACAGATTGTTAATACCAACTAAAGCTTGGACAAGTTCGAAAATCAGCTGAATTGGGTCAGTAACACCAGAGTTCTGGCCCTTGTTTTTTCTGAAAAATGCCATTTTCTGCCTTGTGAACACTCTAGCACCTTCATTTATTATTTGATCTTTACCAAACTTTCACAGATTGTTAATATCAATGAAAGCTCGAACAAGTTCGAAAACCATCTAAATCGGATAAGTAACGCCGGAGTTATGGCCCTTGTTTTTTCTGAAAAATGCTATTTTCTGCCTTGTGAACACTCTAGGGCTTTCAATATTAATCAGATCTTTACTTAACTTTGCCAGTGTCTTTATATCAATGAAAGCTCAAACAAGTTCGAAAATCGGCAAGATTGAAATAATTTTACAGGACTTATGGCCCTTGTTTTGCTGAAAAATGCCATATTAAGCCTTGTGAACACTCTAGCACCTTCATTTATTATTTGATCTTTACCAAACTTGCAAAGATTGTTAATATCAATAAAAGCTCGGACAAGTTTGAAAACCAGCTAGATCGGACTATTAACAGTGGAGTTACTGCCCTTGATTTAGTTAAAAATGCTATATTTTGCCTAGTTAAGACGATATGAGCTTCATTGTTCATACGATCTTTACCAATCTATATCAGATTGTTAATATCAATGAAAGCTCGGACAAGTTCGAAAACCATTCATATCGAACCAGTAACAGCGGAGTTATGGCCCTTGATTTAGTTCAAAATGCTATATTTTGCTTTGTTAAGACTATTTTTTATCGGATCTTTACCAAACTTTATCAGATTGTTAATGTCAATAAAAGCTCGCTCAAGTTCGAAAACCAGACAGATCGGACCAGTAACAGCGGAGTTATGGCCCTTGATTTTGTTAAAAATGCTATAATTTGCCTCGTCTTACAATAGGGCCTTCATTTTGCATCTGATCTTTGCCAAACTTTTCCAGATTTTATGACTTACTTCTTTTTATATTAGTATTTGAATTTTTTTTTTTGATTTTTTTTAACATTTTTTTTTTTTACATTTTCTTTAAAAAAAAATCTAAAAAAATGTTTTTTTAACATTTTTTTTACATTTTTTTTAGCTCTATGTTGGACCAGTCGGACCAGTAACAGGGGAGTTATCGCCATTGAATTAGTTAAACATGCTATTTTTTGCCTCATTAATATGGTAGGGCCTTCATTTTTCATCTGATCTTTACCAAACTTTACCAGATTCTTTAGTTATGGCCCTTGATTTAGTTGAAAAGCTGTATTTTGCCCAAAATTTTCCAAAAAATGTAAATGGCAGTCTCTCTCTTCATTGATGTTATAAGAGCCATGTTAGCCAGTAGAGCGTCCACAGGCCCTCTTGGGCCTCTTGTTAATTATTTGTTATGTTATTTAACAGATAATCATAAATGGTTGCATATTTTCTTTCTCTATTTTTATGACATGAAAATATATAATGAAAACTTCAAGAAGTTACACACTACGAATGTTTGGACCTCATACGGTTACACTCCACTAATTTTTACGAAAGACTTCACATATTTATACCCCTGACAAACAAGATTTGGTGGGGGCTATGCAAGGTTTCGTGGAGGTTATTAAGAAATTTAGCAGGTATTGGTTGCATGGTTGCGTATTTGCTTTTTCCGTTTTGGTACGATGTGAAAATACTTGATGAAAACCATATACATTTACACTCCACTGATTATAGGACTTCATAAGGTTGCATTCCACTAATTCCTCATATTTTAATTATTTGTCGCATTTTTTAACAGATAATCAGATATTTTCTTTTCTTCTTTCTTCTTATGCAAAAATATCATTAGGTGACACACTACTAATTTTAAGACCTCATACGGATACAACTCCAATAATTTTAGATAAGACTCCACATGTTTTTTAATTATTTGTAATTGATTCTGCTCAGCACAAACTTAGAGTATTTCCATGAATCTATTATTAAGGTAGATATACCTGTTGTGACCGAACACCAATGCTGGAGTATTAATCGCCTTCAAATAATTTGCATTAAATTTGTTCTTTTGTTGATTTATATGTAAATACAGAATCAGTACCTTTTTTTAGGCTGCAAACATTCAAACAGGTCATCAAGCGGGGGTATTAATCATCTTTAGTGATAGCTCTAGTTTTATTACTGTTTAACTGTTACTTTTTACCATTTCATTTCACGATTCTTCCTTTCATTGAATATCTCAATAGGAATAGAAAAGTATTCATTTATAAAACATTCTGTTCTCTCATTGCAATCCTTTTCGTTCTCTCGTTTGTCATCTTCATCAAGGCCTCGAGACTCGACTGAGAGATGTACACATAGTCAGTTATTTTATTACATCATTCATGACGCTAAATCACATCTCCACAACATCTGTGGACAGGAGAATGAGAATAGCCAGTATGTTTTAACTCGCCCGAGCCTTTGGCTTAGAGGTGATTTACTCTTAGACCATCGTCAATCTGTCCATCATAAACTTTTCTTGAAACAACTTCGTCTCAGAAATGGCTTGGCCAGTTTTGACCAACGTTCACAAAAATGAACTCTAATTGACACATGCCCATATTGAAGTTATTTTGTTTTCTTTCGATGAAAATATTAAACAGCCTTACATTGAGAATCTGATAATTCTATTATTTTCAATGTATTTTGTGTAAACATATCACTAAGGGCGTCGAGTGATAGATTTAGAATTTGTATATAAATGCTGAAGCTGTATACAGTTATTCGTTACCAATTATTCAATGCCATTGACATGTCCAGTAACTCTGACTTTCATTTCAACAAAGTTGTGCAACCTTTTTTTTCTTTTCTTTTTATAAAACTTTAATCTGCAACCCTAACCAAGCTCATGGCAAAATATTGGTCTATGGAAAATTCACACACATCTTACCCCAGGAAATGGCATTACACATGTCCAATAAAATTTCATCTTGGCAAAATATTGAGCTATGGTCATGAAACTATACATTTATCATTATTCATTATTAAGTGCAGAGTTATGCTCCATTTAACAATTGTTTCTGCTCCATAATTCATAAAGGATTGCACTTTCTGTCTTCCAACTGTCTGACAGTTTGTTCTTGCTAAAATAACCAAATTGCAGGCAACACGCTTAGTGTTCCTTGAAACACCCTTATAGTTTTAATTATTTAGTTATGAATAAACATAAAAGGGCTGTTAAACATATGTTTATGTTGAATGAGAATGAGGGCAATTTGACCTCGGTTTACATTAGGGCAATTATATGAAACGAAAATGAGGCCCAGTTAACCAATAGCATCTAGGTAGGCAATAGGTATGGTGAGCAGAAACAGCTGGCAACGAGATCATCTGGTTGTCCTTCATTCCTTTTTCACAATGCACCATCATTTGGCTTAATTCAGTAATGAAATATTGAATAAAACCAGACATAGGAAGGATGGTGGTTCTACACAGTCATTTGAGCTAGGAGAAAATACTTTATGTATGATTAAGTGCAGCTGAACGGTACATGTTTTTGCTTCCAGGTTATCTGTCATGGTCAAACCCAGTATCCTGGTTGTGCTCACCTGTAATGACCAAAAATATTAAGAGCAGAGCATGCTCGTATAGCGAGGAAACAGAGAAAAACATGTACCGAAGTAGAACTTGCTAGAAACAGGGAACAGAGTAAAATAAGAATGCGAAAATTAAGGTCAAAGCAAAAAGAGAGTAGAAAGGAAAAGAAAACTATTGGTACTGTAAAGTCGGTCAAAAACAGACAGCAAATTGAATGGGAAGAAGAATGGTTACAAAAAGAAAAAGAGAAAAAGCGAGAATATCCATGTCAAATTAGAGAAAAGGATATGGAACGGAAACGATTGAAGATGAAAACAGATAAAGAAAAGATTCAACATCTGAGAGGCTCACGACAGTCTGAATGGAAAAACAAAAACACAAAGAAAGTGAAGAAAATTGGTTGGTTGTTTTTCCGAACTGATTTGTTACCCACAATTCAAAACATTGGCGAAAAATGTCCCACATGGTGCAGTTGTTGTTACAGACTTTTCTGAAAACAAACAGTAGCCGTTTCACTCAAAATGATATTTTTGTTACTCACTGGATTCAGTGAGAATTCACTCAACTGTGGTTTAGTACTGTTACCCATGCAGTGTACCCAGTTCCACACATACTTTATAAAGAACTAAAAGAAGTGAACACAATGATGGTGAACTTTTTGAATGATGCACACTCATTACATATTTTCCCTTATGTCTTACTCAATCACTTAGTGGTAATTGTAATCTGAAAGTAAACAAGATGACCATTTGGCCCTGAATCGGTCACCTGATGATCTGAGAAGTGGTTTAACGATGGACAAAGAGTTACCCCAAACATCTAAGAAAGGCTTTTATATAAAAAGATGGTTGCTCAATTGAAATCCAAGGAGGCATTCATGGATGCAAGTATGGCAGTGGCTGAGTTTTCTTTTCCGTCTGAGTTTGCATTTTATTGGTTCCAGGCATGGAAAAAATCATTAGGAGTGTGTGTGTGTGGTTAAATCCAAAAATCCAAAGTTGCAAGAGGTTAGCTACAGGCGTTCATGACTGAGCATGTAATTACATTCATACTGACGCAATGTCTTCATGTGTTCAACCCCATTCCTCGCTGAATGTAAACAATAGTGTAAATATATAATGAGTAGTTGTCACTCTCGTCACCGATTCGTCGACCCATTCTAGCCGCAGTGGCTAGCGATCTTTACACGCAGCAAGTAAATTATAACGTGTAGTCTACATCGTTGTTTTTTGAATGTGTATGAAAGTTCTCACTCGGTCTTACAATGAAAATAGCACAATATTTAGCGCAGTGAATGATGCTTGATGGCTCACGACAAATTATTTTGTACACTTACGGTAGTTTCGGCCTATTTCAAGTAAAGTGGACTTGAGAAAAAAATTCCGAATAGCTTTTAAAACAAGTTTAAACAGAAACACGTATGCACACGTTTTTACAGACGAAAACTTAAGTTGGTAAAAATGTTGACCAGAGAGGGATTCAAACATTGTCTCTAGCTGCGGTGCTCTGGGACATTTTTTCAGGAAAACTTGAGATAATTATGGGGATATAGGTCAGATGAAATATTTTAATAAAATTTTATACTAGTTTACACATTGAATGACGAACAAAATTTTACTGACATATCTTGAGTATTTGTTGATGTAAATATATCTTCTGTAATTATTCGAAAACAAGTTTGTTTTGTAATGCGGAAATATGTGAGGTTGTGCATTACGGTTAAGCCAGTATATACAATCATGTTTCTTCTCAAATCTGACCGATTTTTCATGAAGAAGTATTAATTCAAGGACCTAAATCCATCACAAGCTATACACAAATGCACTGAAATCAGTTCAGTCACACCACATGTGCAAACAAAGCTAGTGCGGCACAGAGTGGAATACATCAACATCTAATAGCGAAAAGGTGATCGAGTCTTTAGAAGTACTGTACTCAGTGTTATGATATCGATTTTGGTCACGTGAGATTTGTAGGCGGGGCGAGTGGGAGGTGTCAACTAGTTTTAATTCACAGAGTACTTCCATTTCCGGTTGTTTACATGTCTGATGCGTCAAACATCCATTGTCACAATGTATTTCCATGCTCAATCGGGAACGGCTGTAGATTGTTATATAATGGTTAATTTTTAAGTGTTGCAAATTGTTTTTATGTGACTTTAGCCTCTTATTAATCATTATCTTACATGTCTAAAGTAGTAAAAAAGGGTAATCATTGTTACAGTTTATTTTAACACATTTTTTAACTGAAGAGAAATGTCAAAGTCCTTTTAGTCATTCTGTTCTCAAAATATAGAGTAATACTTGCTTGACAAGGGAAATATTCTCAGCCATAGGGGAAAAGTGATTTTGCTTGCAAAATTCACCTTATATACAGACCTGTTTATTTAGGGAAAAATTCCTTATAGTGTTCTGATATTTTGCATACATATAGCATTCAGCTGGCTTGTTTTGTTGCACTGAATTTGTACTCACAACACATGACTATACCGTCACTGATATTCTGTTTTTTTGCCGCTATTTATGTCAAAAAGGGTAATTTGCTTAATTTAAGATGAAAAACAAGCTCTCTATTGATGCCGTGCCATGGGCATATACGGTTTTTACAATAATAATTCAATTAGTTATTTGTTTCATTTAATGACCACATTTTCTTAATTATTTATAATGAGTAATTTGTGAATGTTCAAAAGTCAAAAGGGCACAAAAAAAACACAAAAATGTAATGCCATGGGCATTTCAATTAGTTATTTGTTTCATTTAATGACCACGTTTTCTTAAATTATTTATAATGAGTAATTTGTGAATGATCAGAAGTCAAAAGTCCACACTAAAAAAACAGGTATAAAATTCAAACAGGAAATGTAGCATTCACAGAACAAGGTCCCAGCAGGAAACTAATATTAACTTCAAAAGACAGAACTCATAATCATTATTCTTGTAATGGGGAAGGATATCTCAAATCTTGTCATTTCACATAATAATAATAATTGTCTGTAACCATGGTAACTGTAAAGGGCAAGGCATTCACTAATATTTCAAGACACGCATTTGGACTGAAACAAGAACTAACTTTACAGATTTCAGGTAAAATAGATATCTTATATTGATGATTTGACCATATAAAGGCATGCGCTATAGTGAGTTTTTCCTCCGAAAACTTTTCTAATACTTAAAATGACCTGCATAATTAATTTATTATCATGATTATACAACTTGCAATAGAATTGTATCATCTTTAAAAAGTCGACCATTGTATAATTTTAATTTGATGCTTCCTTGCTTCATCATTGTTTTCGCATTGTAGAAGTGAAATGGAGTTCCAGCTCCTCGATGGTTCGTCTATATCCGATGAAGAGGTGCTTGACACAAATGCACCAGGAAATGCTCCGCCATGTGCTAAACAATTAAACGCTCAGTCCACTGTATCACAGGGAACAGATTACAAACAGGAGCAGTCAGTCTCAGGACATCAAATACATACAAAATACAAGTGTTGCGAATGTGGGTTTGAGAGTAAAAATAGATCTCACTTGGTGAAACATAGAACGACTCATGTGAAAGACAAACAACTTTCGAATAAAGGAAGCAAAACAGATGGAGCTTCTGCAGAACTGAAGAAATCTTTCCAGTGTGGCAACTGTGAATTCAAGACTTCTTACAAGTGTAACTTGATTCGCCATAGTAATACTCATTCTTGTAGTCAGAAGAGAGAGAAACACGTATGTGACATTTGTGGAAAACAATTTATATCGAAATATGGTTGTAAACTACACATTAATAAAGTCCATGCAGACAAGTTCTGGCTTACATGCAAAATATGTGATAAGGGTTTTATGCAAAAGACTCACTTCCACGGTCACATTGCAAGGCACCATAATTTAAAACCTCATAAATGCAACAAATGTGGAGCCGCATACACCTATTTGTCTACTTTGAAACAACACCAGCAGGCATGTAGTAAGAAATCTAAAGGGTTTAGCTGTCAAGAATGTGGGATAGAGTTTGAACATAAAAAGAACCTACAAGAACACACTCGCGGAAAACATGGTCCACCATCATACACTTGTGAGTGTGGAAAGGTTTTCAGATGGAGGTCGTGTGTAAAAAAACATAAGCATAAGTGCACGTTCAATAGACTGACAAATGAATAGGCCTGCTAATAAGGATTGTATATTTACATCACTTCATGCAGCCAAGTTTTGATATATACTGACCACCAAAAAAACACCAAATCGCTGCTTTGTTCCCACTATTAATCCAAAATATTTATTAAGAATGATTTTTTGTTGTTGTTTTTATTTGTTGGGGAGGGGAGGTGTAAGTTTTTTTTTTATTCTGCTACCTCAGTTAATAGAATGTTTTTCAATGATGTTTTCTGCTACAGTTGCATACTCCAAATAAATGCAGAACGAACGCAGGGCGTCGACGCTGAAAGAACGGAAAATGAACGCAAAATGAACGTTATACGCAATTAAAATATGGGGATTCTCGGTCATCATCACGGTCACTCACTCACTTACTCACTCACTCACTCACTCTGAAACTCTGTGAGAACTCGCCGGGGTTTCACGGCGATTTAATTGACTTTTATGTTCATAGTTTTCATATTTAATTGCAAAATAATTGTTTTAAAGCAAATGGGTTTACTGTAACTTTTCATCTTTTATTGAACAAAATCGTTGTAAACAGCAGAAATGCAATATAAAACCATTATTTCTTAGATCTCTGGAAACAGCAACCGGGAAATCTGCATTCGCCATTGCACTATTTTAAAATTGCAATAATCCAGTTTGTAAATTCAAATTGTTTATTGTTTTATCTTGTATAGTTTGTATCACTAATATGTTACCAATCTTCGTCAATCTGTAACAGACATAATAAATGAAATAAAAAACACGGAAAAATATAAGAAAAATCTCCGCGTATGGACGCGTGCACCGGTCAAACAGTGCTAAATAATTATTTTAAATATCCGCATTCAGTTGCTGTTTTATTCAGCGGAATATTAAATTTAAAATACCATGTAGATGAATCAAGTGAGATTAATAAAATAAGCGATCTTTGAAGATTAGATAACAATCCTGAACGGCGCTATTTTAAAAAAGCTGCATCGGGCACCGTACTAATTATAAGAATTTCTGATTCCTGAACAGAAGGCCCTGGTAAACAATAACAAAAACTATCGGGAAAATTTGTTAATAGGTGAACTTTGAACTTGAATATCTCAGCAACCAAGAAAAAATTAAATATTTTTACATAATTTCTATAAATGGAAGAACTCTGTGGCATGTACCTGATATCATAAATACATTGTTTATGTACTCCGGGGAAACCCCTTCCAAAATTAGTATATTTACATCCATTGTAATCATCCAAATCATAGAGTATCCATCATCTATCTTAGTTTAAAAGAATATTTAGCCTTAGAAATTTCAAACAAACATAATATTTACGAGAAAGCAAGAAGGAGTAGTAGAACAAACGACCAAAATCGGGTGTGTTTTTACTGTTTTTATTAGGACCAACGTTTCGGTCATACAATGACCTTCATCAGGGTTAACAATATGAAGTATTTGCTTAATATAAACATAATATTTGTAAGAATCAACCTTATGGCTAGGGGAAATATGCTGTGAAAAAAAAAGACATGATAATATTGAATGCAAATGACATTTTGTGTAATCTGCGAATGTGGGTCACAGGTAGAACCCGTGTATAACACAATATACAATCTACTTTGAATTTATTTCTTCGCAGCAAGTAAATTAGAATGTTTATCTTGAGATCTATATATGTTGTTGACTTTGTATGCTTGATTTTGACGAGAAAAGCGAACTTCAAATCGACATCTTTCAATGTCAAAAATACGTATGCGTTGAAAATCGAAAACGGAAACTATCGTTGCTAAGCGAGGGGACTGCAGATATAATAATTCATTTGCGTCGTCATTGGCGCAATTTTTTTACCGTAAATAATACTGTTATAAAGAAAATAAGGGCAGGGGGTAAAAATCAAGATCGGTCTGGTAACAGGTAACAATCTCTTTTTTAAGGCCTTATGCAGTAATATGAAATTGCGTTATAAGAAAATTATGAAAACAAGGAAGTTATAATCTACGCTTTTTTCACGTAACCCTGGGAAGGGATACTAATTGGTTGACCCCATAAAATGATGCATTGCCATCAGGGGCATAGCATGGCATACTCCCTTACTCCCGGGACTAACTTGGCAAAATAAAAGATAAAAAGCCTAAAAAGTTGACAAACGTAATAAAAATCAGAGGGGGAAGGGGTAAGGATGGAATATTTCAATTTACTCTTCGCACCTTGTATAATTAGTATATTGAAAATAGGTCATGCTACGCTCCTGGCCATATATATATATGTATATATAATCACTGTTTTCATATTTTAAGGGTAGCTATTGTGTATCATATCACTATTTGCCGTTCGATTGAGAAAAAAATACATTTGAATTAAAAATTGATATAATGCGTAATAATGCACCGTTATTGTGTTATTTTTCTTAAATATAGGTATACTAATTACTTCTACATGTTTTTATATATGTATAACATATGTAAAATATTTTGGTAACACTTTTAAATAGCTGAAGCACTGTTCTGTTGTTTAACCTATTTATCATTTGTTGTACGTTTTTCTTTCATTGCATTTGTGTGATCTGTAATTGCTTGCAATGTGGTTTTATGTTGATAATAATGATTATGCCAATATTGATAGTGAACATTGTCAACCCAAGGTGTGGAACGTGCATATCTCTCTTCACCTACAAAGGGGGAAATATTAATAGTGGAGATCCATGCTTGTGTCAGTTCATTCAAAAACTATTTAGTGAAAACGTTAATAGTCTCTTTAGTTTTCTCATTTTAAGCTTTTCCAGCTAAAGGTTAGATAGTCTTGATATTCGAAGGGTTTGTCCTTCCCATCTGTTAGCTTATTTTTGTTCGTAAGATGAATTATGTCTCCTCCGACGAAGTGGTAGTGGATGCATTGTTTTTGGCCTTTCTGTCCGTCCATCTGTCTGTCACAAATCTTGTCTGCGCTACTCCTCCTAAAAAACTTGTTGGATTTTGACGAAACTTGGTACGAATCATCAGTATGATATCTAGTTAAGCATTTCTGAATTTGAGGTGAGTACATCATAAGTCAAGGCCACTGTAACCCGATAATGGAATAACAATGACTGTGGTTATGAGAGGATGACCCCTGTTGATGCTGTGGTGCATATGTCAAATGTCAAGGTTACCGTGACACTGTAATGAAAAATGAAAACCATTGTCAAATCCTGTCTGCGCTACTTCTCCTAAATGACGTTATGGATTTTGACAATACTTTGTACGAAGCATCAGTTGAGGTCAAGGTCACTTTGACCTGGTAATAAAAAACCTTAGCAAAAACAAAGTCCACTTAGCAAAAACAAAGTCCACTTCCCTAAAGCAAATCTCATAAAATGTCCTGGGTAGACTGCCTGTGGTGAGAGAGTGACCCCTATAGATTTTCAGGTCATAAGGTCAGTCACCGTGACTATAGATAATGAAACCCCTTTTCCTAAAGCAAATCTTGTGAAAATTCATGGGAGGTCAGTAGGTCAAAGGTCAAGGTCACCCTGACATGAACATGAAAATAAACCTTGACCACACTGTAACTCCTGTTCCCACTAAGCAACACTCATAAAACATCATGGGTTGACTGCCTTTGCTGAGAGAATCACCCCTATTTAGTTTGAGGTCAATAGGTCAAAGTTGAAGGTCATTCTGACACGAACATTAAAAACTTTGGCCACACTGTAACTCCTTCCCATTAAGCAAAGCTCATGAAACTTCATGAGTTGACTGCCTTTGTCCAGAGGATGACCTCTATTGAGGTCAAAGTCACCATGACCCTATCATGATAAACCTTGCCCGCACTAAAGTTCTCCTCTTCTCATTAAACTTATGGGTTGGACTGCCTGTGGTGAGATGATCCATATTGATTTTGAGGTCATTGGGTCAAATGTCAAGGTCACCATGGCAGGAAAATGATCATGAACAATCTTTGTCCACATTGTACTTTCTCTTACCTTGAAGCCAGTCTCATGGGTGGACTGCCTGTAGAAAGAGGATGACTCTGTTGAATTTTAGTGGTCAGTGTCCCTGCTGAAAATATGCACCCTATCCACTATCAAACATATCGTAACATGGTTGTGCATTGAGGGGAGACATCTGTCTTTCTCAATCAACAATGAGCAGAATAAATGCATATGTCGCATTATTTCCCTTGATTATTTAAAAACAATCAAATATGAGCTTGTTCATGCTGCAATAACTTTATTAATGGGTTCAGATTTTTAACCAGATTTTGCTTGAAGTTTTATTACAGTCAGTATGATCTACAGATTAAATGATTAGAAGATTAAACAGAGCGCTTATTTAGTAGAGAGACTGTATTAAGAAACTAACTGTCATATGTATGTAACCTTCTTAGCTCTACTGATCAAAGATCTGGAGAGCTTATGCTGTGTTGCGGCATCTGTCGTCCATCCGTCCGTAAACTTATTTTTGTAGCGACTACCCATCGGAAACTATTGGAGGGATTTTCATGAAACTTTACAGGAATGTTGCCCATATAATTTCCGGTTGATCCTAGCAAAAATTCATATTGATGTTTAGCGACTACTTCTTGAAAACTATAAGTGATATTGATATGTGACTTTTTCTAAAACAGCATGACATGATGTTGGTCCTTGTTGAAAATCATTTTGATTCGACGTTAAACATGGCTGCATATTTGTTTACATAGAGTTTTATAGTAAAATCTTGTAGCGACTACTCCTCTGAAACTACTGGATGGATTTCATAAAACTTAACAGGAATGTTGCCCATAATGTCTAGTTGATCCTAGCAAAAATTCACATTGATGTAAAATCCAAGATGACTGCCGAAGCTAACAATAGATTTTTAAACAACAAGTTCGCAGCGACTACTTCTTGAAAACTATAAGCGATATTGATATGGAACCTTTTTTAATATGATCAGCATGACATGATGTTGAGCCTTGTCGAAAATCATTTCAATTCAATGTCAAACATGGCTGCAGCCACCTTGTGGTGACTACTTCTCTGAAAGTGCTGATTTTTATAGAACTTCACAGGTTTCCATGGCTAATTTAGCTATCAAAATCTATCGGTAGAGCTTCAAAGTCATTGACCTCTTATTTATTGGTTTCCATGGACAGTCTTAAAACAGTTTTGTCTTGCTGTAAATGTATACTTTGTTATTTTTCATTGGTCACTTACTCTCTAAATATATTGTGCTAAGACCAAGTCCATGTTAGCAGTAGGTAGAGTATCCTAAACCCTTCTTGGGCCTCTTGTTTCATGTTGTCATAGAACTATGAAAATGTAGGGTCATTGTAATATCAGTATCAAAAGGTCAATGTCAGCCTTGGTTCAAAAGTATAGAAAAATAAATAAAAATAATTTGAAACATTCTAGAGTGTTCCGGACTTTTTCATTTGTAGCTATATGCTGGTCAAAGATTAGATGGCGCATTGCCTGTTGTCAGAAACCACATTCTTGTGAACACCATAACATTATAAACTGTTCCAGATCTTAATTTGAATCAAAACTTTGTTTTAATAAGATCTTAGACAAGTTAAATCATTAGAAAGATTGATGCATTCCTTACAGAGTTTTTTTCTGCTTGAAAACCTGGTAACATATGACACAGACATATTGATAAACAGGTAGGAAACTTTCTATCTAACCAAAATATCACGTGGAACCTGAACTTTTCCTTCTATCTCCTCTCTCAATTATTCACTGATTTTGATGAGAATACATTCAAACGATTCATAGTGAACAGCAAAATGGTATTATAATAATTTATGTTTATTTTGAAAGTAAGAAATTGTATAAAAAGATGTTTAAAGTTAAAAATGTCATCATTTTTCGCTTTTCTCTTAAAAATCAAGGTTTTGACATAGTAAAAGTTTCCGTCAAACTCCTTTTTTGCTGTTAATGTAAGAGAAAGAAAAATACTATCACTGGAAAGAAAATTAAATTTGTGATGGTATTTGGCATGAATGAAACTTGTATCTATAAAACTCTTCATAATATGTGTGTTTAAAGTTGGGAAATGATTTGTGAAATTTTCGCACTGTGCCACGTGAAATTTAGATAATTTTCATAGTGTCCAATCTATTTGTTATTAGGTCTGTGCATATGAGCAAGATTTGAGATTTTCAATGAATTATTTGAAGGTTTATTTCACTAAGATCTTGGGCTTTCACAATGAACAAAATTGACACATTGCAGAGTTATTGTCCTTGTAGCTTAAAAATATGCAAATGTCAGCTTGTTTATTCATTTGTTTACTAAATTTAATTGGATTTACACCAAATTTTGGTTGAAGCCTTTGCTTTTCAGTATGATCTAGAGTTGACAAATAGTTAAATCGATGCATGTGTTACAGAATTATTGCCCTTGATTAAGTGGCAAAAAAGAAAATATCAGCTTTCACTTATAAGAAAATGGAATTTAACTTCCACTGAAGTTATTATTAACAATGTTTTTACCATAGAGATGTTGAATGAATCTGTGTTATTTTTTGGCTGTTTCTATAGCCGTTATTGAGTCAGTCATATTTCCAATGCCTGAACATATATTTTTCCCCCAATTGTGAGAAAAAAATCCCAATTGAAAGAAAATTGTTTTTTGTTTTATTTTATATTTTGTTTAAGTGTGCCAGTTATTAAATTTGCCTCTGTTGGTCTTGGTACAGTATACAGTATTAAAAATACACTTATGAAACGAATGTTTTACAAATCTTTTTCCCGAATTCTATGAAAAATTGTGGCAAAACTTCCAGTTTTATGAAAATCACACTAAAATTCCCAATTGTGACGGGATGTGTTATGTTCCCAAAATATATAAAAAAGGGCACTCGTTTGGCTATTTTTTGGGTCGAAAATCCTGTGAAAAATTCCCCTCTTAACAAAAATAAATAAATTCAGCATCCTTTTTGCAATTTTGAATGGTACATTCTTGGTGCCACTTTAATAATAAAAAAAACCCCACTAATTTCTGTTTCTGAGAAATTCTCGTTTGGTATGAAAACAAACGCAAAATTTGCATTTCTGAGGGCACTGGCCCCAGTTCCCTAAATGCTGACTCATGCCCCGACTGTGAATTCTGACAATGTGCGTTTAATTAACCCACACTTTATAGAGTTTAGTCATTTGGTTATTCCAAAATTAATGAATTTTAGTTAGTTTTGCAATAACTAAATGATATTGGATGTTTAACAACTTTGCTCGGAAGATTTGCTTCAATAAGATCTTGTGCAATAATTCAGTTACATGTAGCAATATCAGCATTTGCTTTACAGAGTTACTGCCCTTGATTATTTCTACTTGTTAAGACCGTTTAAGTAAATAGTGACTGTTTAACAATTTTGGTAAGATATAATAATGGTACAATAATGATGAAATATGAGATTGACCATGAGAATAATTTACCCATACATTACAGACTGCTTGCTCTCTATCAAGAGTTATTGCCCTTTATCAAGAGTCTGACTTATCGCCCTTTATCAAGAGTTATTGCCCTTTATCAAGAGTCAGACTTATTTCTCTTTATCAAGAGTCAGACTTGTTGCTCTTTATCAAGAGTTATTGCCCTTTATCAAGAGTCAGACTTATTTCTCTTTATCAAGAGTTACACTTATTGCCCTTTCAAGAGTCGGACTTATTGCCCTTTATCAAGAGTCAGACTGATTGACCTTTATCAAGAGTTAGACTTATTGCCCTTTATCAAGAGTCAGACATTTGATTTTATCAAAAGTCAGACTTATTGCTCTTTATCAAGAGTCAGACTAATTGCCCTTTATCAAGAGTCAGACTTATTTCTGTTTATCAAGAGTCAGACTTGTTGCTCTTTATCAAGAGTTATTGCCCTTTATCAAGAGTCAGACTTGTTGCTCTTTATCAAGAGTTATTGCCCTTTATCAAGAGTCAGACTTGTTTCTCTTTATCAAGAGTTAGACTTATTGCCCTATTTCAAGAGTCAAACTTATTGCCCTTTATCAATAGTTAGACGTATTGCCCTTCATCAAGAGTCGGACTTATTGCCCTTTATCAAGAGTAAGACTTATTGCTCTTTATCAAGAGTCAGACTTATTGACCTTTATCAAGAGTTAGACTTATTGCCCTTAATTGGGAGTTATTGCCATTGATCAAGAATCATACTTATTGCCCTTTTTCAAGAGTCGGACGTATTGCCCTTTATCAAAAGTTAGACTTATTGCCCTTTATCAAGAATTCGACTTCTTGCCCTTTATCAAGAGTTATTGCCCCTTTGCATGTGCTCATTTATATTTTCCTATTTTGTCCGGTAGGCTGCGTATTAATTATTGCCAATATGAGGATACAATATATTTTGCAGAATATTATGTCATGATGAAATATACGTAGCTCGATGTTTGATTGATTATTAATTTTTATACGCCGACGTACATATTATGTCGAGGTGTTAATTGTCCGTCCGTTCGTTTAGCTATGCGGTGTCCGCTCTCTAACTCAAACAGATATTATGCAACCCTTATGAAACTTGGAAATAAGCCCAATCGCCCTGGTAACAATGGAGTTATGGCCCTTTAATTATTGAAAATCGACCCGTAACAATGGAGTTATGACCCTTTAATTATTGAAAATTGACAATTTTAACGACATCTGCTCAATAACTTTGTTGTTCAATCTTTATGAAACTTTGGAATAATGTTTATGGGCATAATATCTAGGTCAAGTTTGGAAACCAGACCAATCGCCGTGGTAACAACGGAGTTTGTATTATGTCGCAGCATTGTCTGTCCATCCGTCCTGTTATCAAAGTTACAAATTATCCACTTTCGATGGGCGTATTTTGTGTCCAATGGACACTCTTGTTCAAGAGAGTATTCAATGATAGATTCTAAATGACAGTTGAATTGCATTGGTGAAAACAATATTCATGAATATTGAATAGGACTAGACAGGGGAGCAAACATGTTTTGGTCGAAACAGTGGTCGAAATTACCACAAGCCCGAAGGTGAAAAACTAGTAAATATTAATTCGGGCTAGTAAAAATCTAGGAATTTTATGTAGTCGGGCTTATGAAAATTGTAATAGTCCAAATGATTATATAATAATTCGGGCTAGTGAACAAAAAATCCTAATTTGTTTGACTGTCTTAACACTTAAGTGAGTGCGAAAGTTTCGATACCGGGAAAAAATGGCAGCAGCCATGGAAAATGATAGTGGGTGAGTGATTTTTTTTTGTAAGTGTTAGTATTCATCAACGTGTATGCGCATTCGGTGGCAGAGTCCTTGTGTAATTCATCAAAGGTAATTGTTTGGTGAGGGTGCTTCTGCTAAAAAAGTTATTGAATGCACAAGTTGGTTTGCAAAGGACCAAAATAAGTGTGATTAAGTCTATTTGCAAGATTCACACTATTTTAGAATTAATATGATAGTTTCCTACACAATAATGTCTGCTGGGGTTACATCTTCCATCCATGTCTTGTATTTTCTCGAAATAAGGAAAACTGGGTGCACATGACTGCATGTATAACTTTCCTGATTCCTCCATCCTCCAATATAGACGCAACAGCTTCATGTAGTCCATTGCAATCTGCATTTTCTGTATTTTCCAGTTCTACTGCATGGCTGATACTACTATCATCATTGTAAATTGTTTCCTTTTGCTTATAATTATATCTGTAGTTTGGTAAATATATTGCATACTGCAACTATCAGCTCTCTTTTTTAAGCTTCCTGATTTTCGACCAGAATAGCCGGTGTCAGACAAACAGTGTCAATGGTTGATCATTCTTTGTCATCTAGTCTTTTAATGCTACAAATGGACTGTTGAAGGCTACACTTGCAACATAAAGACCTGTTTCATGACAAGCATTTAGCACTTCTTCTAATATTCTTCTGGCCGTCGCCATTGTTAAACTATTGTACAAGTACGAAATGGGCAAGCCGTGACCAATTTCTCATTTCCAGGATCTGTCCATGTCACTCGCTAAATGACCAGCTTTTTACCTTAATGCAGACATTGTATGACGTCGTTTTGTCTGGCATAATGTACTGCCTGACAGAATTGCCACTTCCATCAAAGCCATTTTCTGCCATTATAGAAGGGACTTCGCTCAGAAATTGGGCTTGTAATGCTTCACTGTGCACATCCACTTTGAATTCTTTTGCAACTTGTGGAAACTGTGTTGGTCTTCGCGGTATTTCTTGGTAGTAGACATCAATTACTTGATTCAAAGCCAGATTTAACATTTCATCATTCCTTTTCATTCTGAACACTGTTTTAGAATCTTTACTCCAGCTCAGATAAAGGTGTTCCTTAGAATCCAGAATGTGAGCCTCGGCGAGATTTGAAGAACATGCCTTGTTTTAATTTCATAATACACTGGAGACATTTTATTTCAATTGATACAGTGGAATCTCCAGTTCTATCCTTTGAACTGCCGTCTGTTTATCGATAACAACGTTTTGGCCATTTTTGTCTTATTCCTCGTAAAATGTGAGATTCAAATAAAAAATCGGCATAACTTTGCCAACTGTTGTAGCTACTGCATTCAATACATTATCTTACCCATGCTGCATTGCCTCTGTTTGAGTATCACTGAAACGACACAGTTCTTTCCATCCAATCACAATATCGAAATGCTCTCTTTGTGCCATCTCTCTTTGTGCCACCAGTGTATAAGGACCAATTGCTTTAGGATAGATAGATAGATAGCAACAATAACACTTCCTGTGACCTTAACTGTGTTTCTCAATTCACACTATTCAGGAGCTCTGTTTCAGTAGATGTTTAAGTACTGGATGCATGAACATTACAAGATAGTTTCAACTCACCTGGTGGTTTCAACTCTCTGTAATTTGCTTGTTTCTCGAGGATGCAAATTCCAATTTTGTACAATTTTCCTGCACCATTGAGTATGGCACGACCGACGGACGACAATGAACAACAAAGTAATCCCTAAGTGTCTGGCATTCTACTTCTATACTTTCTGAAATAGAATAAAATCTTCTCTAAGAAAAAGAAAGATTACCTCAAGGTTTGTTTTCAAAACCTACGCCGCCATTATTTCCCGGCATCGTACCTTTTGCTCTCACTTAAAACTAATGGACCAAAACACGTTCGCCTCTTTGCCTAAACAAGAGAAAAATATTTGAATAAAACTATATTAGCAGTGTGGTTGATACTTTGTTAACTGGTACGTTGTCCATACTGGACATTCGAAATTCATGGAAGAATCATGCAACACGTCAATTTTCGAGTCACCATATTATTGGCTATTACAATTTAGCCAATTCCTTGTTTAATTTGAGATAACATTTTTACAGTTGAAGCTCAGACTGTTCCACATTTTAATCTCTCTCTCTCCTGTCTGTTTCTATCTCTTTATGAAACACCAGACTTAATATCAGTATATCTACTCCGGAATTCTCCTACGGTCGGGTTTACTGGTAGACCTCCATACCGCACAAGTCAAGTGAGAAAGTGACGATTCTTGCTGATGTATACATTATACTGGTTCTACCCAGGAAATCATTTCATCTCAATTATTATAAGAGCCATGTGACGTCCACTTTTATGTCAACTTCCTGTTCGACTTTTATACTTATTTTTCCTACATACCAGTGTCATGTTAAAGGGACTGCAGGAGATTTGGGTATGCTTTTTTGACCAAGTCTGATTTATAAACCAATAATGTGGTAAACCCAGCAATATTCCAGAATTATTGAATATTTGTGTGTTGCTTTTTCGAAGGAAAGAGCGATGCATATAGATCACTTTGTCATGTTGCGTCTTGACTGGTTGGCATTTTTTATTATGTGACAAGAACTGCCAAATTCGAGATCTGTATTAAACAGGCGCTTCATTCAAACCATGTAGAGTTTTAGAAATTATTTACATGGAACAAGATTGTGGCCAGTGAAATATGCGAGAGGTACGTACATCAAACTATCAACCTTCTGTTTTTTATATTTTGTTTATTTGGGTCACTCAGTGTAACAGACATGCACATTATGCTCGATGCTGAGGAGCATGCCCTTGTTCTTTAAATGTCAGTAAACTGAAGTACCTGGCTCATGAGTAGGAGTGTGAATCGAACCAGAGTCAGGCTGGTGACGAGCCCCCTCGTGCTTAAATAAACCAGACACCTAATTGTGGCTTTTCATTGTAAATGCTTGTAAAATTGTTTTGGATATGAATTATTCTCACTTCTTTATCTTTCAGTTCTGCAGCCATGGGCGAGAGTTCTGTAGCCATCGAAGAGTCTTTTGCTGAGGAGAGCGCAGTTCTTTGCCCAAATTGTGGAAAAACTTACAAATCTGCAGCAGGATTGCGAAAACATATGATAAAGGAACATTCTGTAGGCCGTCTGAAGTATAGATGCAGTATATGTAATAAGGAGTTTTTGGAAAAACATCAGTTAACTGCCCACATGGTCCAACATGGCGGTTTTGCGTTCGATTGCTCATCCTGTGACAAACACTTTACCACAAAGTTTGCCTTAAAACGGCATGTTGATGGTTGTCACAAGGATGCACTGTACCAGTGTAACACGTGCGGATCTGCGTTTAAAGACAAGGATGTACTAAGGGATCATGAAGCTGCCAGACACAGACAGGATTATAGATTTATGTGTACTAACCAGTCATGTGGGGCAAAGTATAGATGGCGGGCCAGTCTACTTCAACATGTCAGGAGAAAGCATCCTTAATTCTGACAAGACATTGGAACCGCAACGACCTCATTGTTAGTAAAGGGATACAACAAGTATTCACCTTTATCTACTGGTGTAGTTATGTTAAAGGACTTCAGTCTTGATGTATTAATCAAGCAATAAGTGGTGGTGTTCTAAGGTTTATAGTCCCTCTACCATATGAGTCAACAAGAAGAATCCCTCGTTGGACTCGGCATTATGTTTGGACTAGTCAAGCAATAAAATTAGCACCTTGATTTATAAGTCTGGTATCATTTGTCTTTAAAACTGCTAGCATGTATTTAAATAAAAAGTAAATAAAAATCAATGTTTTCAATTTTCTGCATTATCTTACCTTTTCTTTAAATATATTATTGGTGCAGTATAATCAGTGTTAAGTAATATATAGAGTTTAATAACCAGTGTTTCTCCCGAGGTAGAAAAATGGCCCCGATATAAGAACGAGTGCGGAGCACGAGTTCTTACATCAGGAGCCGTTTCTCTACGGAAGGAGATATTTTCAGTATCACAAAAACACTGGTTATTAAACTATATATATTACATAATTTAAAATGATATTTTATTAATATTTCTAATGATTCACGCCTTTTTACATCAGTTTGCACGAGAACGCCAAGACAACGTTATGTCAGACAAACAAAACAAGTGGAATCGGAACTCTTTGTTAATTTCCGTAATCGGTATTCCCCACTGGCGGAATCTGACGACGACGTCCGTAAAACAATCGAACCGTCATTTGGCGTTCCCCCCACTGACGGAAAAGGCCTAGCAATTTTCCGTACTGCGAAATAACTCCCACTGGGAGATACTGGGAGATATTTCGCAGTAGAGCAAACGAGTAGATATAGCTTTTCTATTCCCAATATCACACCCGATTACCGGCAGCCGTAGGCACAGTTCGGCAGCCGTAGGCACAGTTCCCGGTAACAAAAAATCAAGTTTCAAAAGGGTAAGTAAATCAAGTTTTATGACTTGTTAGCCTTAAACTATTAGAAAAGGGAATCGGCCATTTTAATTTGGAAGGAATGTTGCGTATGTCACCTGATTCCCGTGAAATTTGAACCTATATTATGCGAGTTACGGTAGGTTAAATGTTGAAATTAAGCTAAAAAATGTGATTGTAGAAAGTTAGAGACCTGGTACTCAGTAAATAGTCAAGTTTAAGAGATTTCAGACATACTGCCATAAAATATAATCTTTCCTGAATAAACAGTCCAAATTTTAGCCCATAGAACATTTTATTAAAAGAGTTGTGGGTTTTTAAACTCGACCGGGTATTGAAAAATGGCAGGAGTATGGTACAGTTCCATTATTTATTGGCAGGTAGCTACTACAGTTCCGAAAAATGGCAGGAGTATGGTACAGTTCCAAAAACATCGGACGCTGAAGTCTTGCCTTTGGGTTGGTGGTGTAATTTCGAAAACACTAATGAAAAAGTAATGTATATAGAATTATATACATCTTCGGTCCTTCCATAAACGATTTCTATAAGTATTTAAGAAAACCCACCAACCGTAGAGAAACGTGAATATAGGCTCGTTTGAACCTTCGTTCTGACGGTATAGTACAGAGAAAGACACGTTTTATTAACAATCGTGCTGAGTTACGTCCCCTTTTTATAATTCGCCATTTATGATAACAGGCGGTTGATATTTAGACGTTTTGGAATAGATTGCTTAATTTTAATTATTGCATAGTTGAACACATCACATTAATTACTTTTTAAGGCCACTCTATGTAACTGAATGTATCTGAATCAAACGTCTACCGATATATAGGACACGCGTTTAAACCAATAATGTAGTCGCTCAAAAGTGTACATAACTCAAAAAGTAATAATCATAGGACATTATTTAAAGTTGGTATCAAATTGTAGCGGATATAGCGCAGATACTCACGAAGTTCAAAGCTGACACATGCAGACCTTCACACTTTTTTGCTTTGGTGAGACGAAATACTAGTACATGTCTATTGTCTAAATAAAAGTTTAGTGTCTGAATTTTCCAAAAATGTCCTCATCGGCAAAATCAGACTATCTATCATAAAGGTGTGACTACCTTAAGTGTACCTAATTAGCTTAAATTATTTATAAAACATGCTCATTAGGCAACATTAAATGGTCATAATTTAATGACATATAATCGCATTTGGTTAATAATGACATTTTTTAAAGCCCTGCTACTGCTCTTTAAGTAAGCATAAAATGTATTTTGCGTTACCAAAACAAAATATTCCGAATTTATGCACGTTCAAATTATGCAAATGAATTGCATGATACGCTTATTCCATTTAAAATTAAATGGTATTGGTATGCAATATATCCCATACAATTTGGTACCAAGTGCATCGCAAACATTTGAACACATTGTTGGTTTATGTTTGTGGCCTATCATATACATGTATACTGACAATACTCAATAGTATATGATATTATGTGACTGTTTCTGTATTTTACAGATTGCAAACAATGGAAGCCGACATGAATGAAAGTATGGATGATTCTCTCGTCCCGATGGAAGCACTGGATGCATCATTTCTTGATGAATCTGTTAACGCAATGGACGGGTCGTTAATGGAAGTATACAACGAAGAGACTTTAGAATCTACACCAAACCGACCGAAAAATTGCAATATACATGTACATAGTTGTGGAATTTGTGACAAAACATACAAAACAAAGAAAACACTAAAGCGACACATGAGAGTTCACGAAGATAAGGAACTGTATCAATGTACCAAATGTACCTTATATTATGATACAGAACAAGAAATGAAAACACACAGAGACAAATCACATCATGGACGATTGTGCGTACATTGTGGTAAGACATTCACTTCAAAGCGCATTCTAGACACTCATGTAGCAAAACATGGTTTCGGCAGTCCGTCGAAAGTCTACAAATGCTCAATTGAAAACTGTGACAAAACTTTTGTAAGAAAAGACAGTTATGAGTATCATATGAATGTTCATTCACAGGCGAAACCCTTTGCCTGCGCTAAATGTTATGGCGCATTTAACAATAAAAACAAAATGAGACAACACCAGCAAATTTGCAGCGGAAAAGTTATTATTACATGTTCCATTTGCCAGACGAGCTTTGCAGATCAAAGAAGTCGACGCAACCATATGAAAGCCAAGCATGAAATGAGACGACATCTGTGTGGTTGTGGGAAGACCTACTTGTATGTGGCTTCGTTATTCAAACATCAGAAAAAGTGTAGACAACGATGACTATACATGTAACAGTCATATGCGGTTGTAAATGTTGAATATTTCATAATGGAAAACATAAGAATACATGGTAAATTCGAGTAGAGCACCATACCGAACAATTTAACAATTAGTTCAGCATATAAACATAATTGTTTCTATTTTCGTAATAAAAGCCCAACACTTAAGGTATACGTGTATATGGTATGGTTCTTTAGATTTAGATATGGGTCGAAGTAACATAGCCATTGTCATATACTTTACGAAACAATTTCACAACATTTGTTTAAAAAAGGCTGCATAATGAAGCGTATACAAGAAATATTATAATAACAAAATGAATGAGACTGGTGTATCAGCAGTGGACTAAAATGAGTGCATAACAGTTGTGTCTTTTCAGGTTGTGATGGGAATAGAGAAGTTTAATTAGATTATGATTATATTACTTATTTTTAAGTATATTGGAGTTAATATTTTATTTTATTTTAAAAGAATAGTTTTGTTTTTTGTTTTATTTAGTTGACATTGATTACCACAATCAATCAAAGTACAATCATGCTGTACATACATTGTATGCAATGATCTTTCATATCCTTGTATTGTTTTGTGCATTTGCCCTGCTCCAAATCCTACTACTGATGATTTACTTTAACAAAATACCACAATTAATGTCCGCATAATATATTCATATAATACAGTGCTCGCCATTTGGGATGCAATACCATGTTGAGTCTCAAAGTAAATCATCAGTGCAAGGATATGACACATCTTTGATTTATAAAAGATTTACAAAGATAAGTACTTTGATGTATTATGCATCCCAGAGAAGAATCCTATACAGTACCGTTTTATATATTAATTTTCAAATTTGTTTGCAATCTGATTTCATTTTTGCTCCACATACAAACAGTATGTACTGTTTTATACAGAAGTACAAGATCTTCGTTGACTTAAGATTTCTTATTTCTTATTCATGTTGCACAGTTTAAGAATTTTAGTTATTTTTTATAGACTTTATCTTATTTTTCTGTGATTTCCAAATAATAGTTTTCTGTGATAATTAGCAATTCCAAGGATCATGGTTTGGTAATTTTCGTCTTTCCGTTTAGCATCTACTTTGTTCAAACATTGTTTAGTTTGTTGTTAACGTTTTTTAGCTCACATGAGCACAGTGCTCAGAGGTGAGCTTTTGCAATCGGTCTTCCGTCGTCCGTTCGTCAACATTTTCAAACGACATCTCCTCTGAAACCACTGGACCAAATTTGATGAAACTTCACAGGAATCGTACTTGGGTAGGGGTAATACAAGTTGGTTCATGGCAAGTTGATTCGTCAAAAAACATGGCCACCAGGGGGCGGGGCTTATTTTCTCTATATGTATATAGTGTAAACTTTAAAAACTCTTCTTCTGCCAAACCACAGGAGCCAGATCTTAGATATTATGCATGTAACATTGCTTAGTGGTCCAAGTTTGTTCAAATGGTGATTCTGGGGTCAAAACTAGCCCCACCCCGGGGGTCAATTTATTTTTTACATTGACTTACATAGAAAAAGGCTGTTAAAATCTTCCTGTCATTAACCGCAATTGATAACGTTTTAATATTTGGAGTGTGGCATCATCTATTGCTCCTTTACCAAGTTTGTTCAAATGGTGCACCTGGGGTCATAATTGGCCCCGCCCAGGAGATCAAATATTTTCATAGACTTAATATTTAGTAAAATATTTAAAATTGTCACAAACCACAATTGATATACATTAGTTATTTTGCATGTGGCATTATCTTATGGTCTTCTACCAAGTTTGTTCAAATGGTGAACCTGGGATCATATACTCAGGTGAGCCATATAGGGCCATCATGGCCCACTTGTTTGAAACCTTATCTGTTGGGTAGAAGTTAATGATGAACAGTAGAACACTATCAAAATTATATACTTAATCCGATATACCACGCAGTAGATGTAGGTACATCTGATGTTCTGTGCTTCATTTTTGGACGACAATAAGTAAATGTAAAAATATAATTTGCATGTGTTTGTTACATGTATATTTGATATTTTTATTGAATGGCTATTTTGGAATATAAGTACAATGATTCGTCATCAAACACTATTATTAAATACAACACAAAACTTGTGTTGTGCAATAACATTGACATCGAACGAAAATCGAAATCCCCATTATTTTAGAACTTACTCATCTGTGAATGTAACATCGTTGGAGTTGATAATTGTAATAATGAATTCACAAAGACATTAGTTGGGCCGCATCTTAACGACAAACCAGGCTATATTAAACGATATATCATAAGTACAGATGTATTATTTCGATTCTAGCATGACCTTTACAGTGGCAATTTTAGAAATCTATAAGAGACTACGCATGTATCTGATTTCACTTCGAATATGAAGTCATCAAATTGCAGTGATGCAGTTTCTGCAACGTACCTTTTAATAGTGTTGTATATTAAGTGGTACCTTTTTACTGGTTTTAATGATAGGTACAAGGGATATGTCACGTTGGAAAGTTAAGAATGGTAATAATATGCGAATCACTTTTAATAAAGATATCAATAAAATAATTTGTGTTATTGATTAAATTGACCAATTTAAAATATGCAACTAGTGTATGTCACTATTTCACTGCTTTGTGATTTATTCGATTCACACCATGGACTCAAACTATATGTCAGATAATCCTTTTCGCATGTGTGACAATATTTTAGATTCATCGGACGCATGGTACTGTCTGACCCCTCTCTGTCGTTTAGCTGGAAAACCAGGAGCGCTCACAATTCCACTTTTCCGTTTGCCTTTAACCCTGATCCTTCCTTTGGTGTCGAAAAAGTTATCTCTGACGATAATAGCATTGTCTAGCCTGTTACAATCCTCAGATTCCGAATCGTTAGCAACTTGTTGAAATTCTGGTTGAGGGTATACCGTTGATAATGCAGTTGTCATGTGGAATCCCCTGATACAGTGTTAAAATAAATAGCATATATAAGTCATGATTTACAATCACCATTCAACAGTATCAATCAAACCGAGACTGCAATATTTCGTATGTGTCGTGTTCGGCCGTTTCCAAGGGTCCACTCTTATACTTTTCAATATCTTAAACCCGTTGGTCTACTTACTGAGATTAATATAAAACACGATAGAATTAGGTATATAATCAGATTTTAAGCCCTGGGTAGGGGACATGGGAGGGGGCTGGTGGGTAAAATGAAAGATGTATCCTTTAAAACTAAAGGACAGGGGCTGGTGGGTAAAATGAAAGATGTATCCTTTAAAACTAAAGGACACAATCTATTTGGTCAAGGATGTTCACAACCCATTCGGAATTTTGATTTGATTCCCTTGGGTGGCGTCATGGGAGGTGGGTTAGGGAAGGGTAACACAGAAATTTGTAAGAACATGGTCATAATCAAGAATATCAGGGGATTTAGAACATAAGGGAACATAATAAAAGGGAAAAATCACATAATTTCCCGCAGGCTAAGCCTTCGGGAAAATATTGATTGTCTTCATGTTCAGTGATAATATCAGCAGTATCTACCTGAAAAGAAACCAATATCATCTATGTATTATAAAAAAAAAATCACCTGACCCCCATCCAAGGGACAGGGTAGGGGTAGGTACAAGGAGGGTTCAACTATTGGCTGTAGCGGGGATATGCGATGGCCTGCCATCGATATCGCGGCGTTCTAGTTTAATATGACCTCTGAAAGGAAAACGAACACACAGATAAAAAGGAAAAAATGGCAGTCACAGTTTAAAACAATATAAGTATTGCATTATATTTACCTGTCAGGATTAAGCCGTATGTTATCTAAGAAAGCTGACTTGGCCAACATATCTGGAATATCATCGGGTTTCGGAGTGCCAAGGCCAGACGGATCGAGATCCCTGAAAGTACTGAAGAACTGTTCCACTTCCTGCGTTCCTAATGCTCGTGCATTATATCCGTTGTCGTGTAATATGTACTGATAAATCTGAAGTTTCCTGTCCAGATGCACCAAGAGTGCCTCGTAAGTTACAATTGGAATACCCCCAATGTATTGCGTTTTATACGGAAATCTACTGAAGTTGGCTTTTTCAATTAGATATTGCCTCAGTTGAAGTCTCCGTGTACAGCGATCAGCAGCTGAGAGTCCAGCATCATCCTCGGCTTCATACCATTCTCGAATAAGGTGAATGAATCGCACTTCTTCGGTGTAGCCGTTATCTAGCATGAACTCCTCCACATCCTGATCAAATACTCGTTTTGCAAACGCATCACTCTGCTTATCAATGCATTCAATAACTATTGCGACATTCAGACTTGTGTCTTTACTTAATGCTGCATCAATCCATGCTTGTTTGTTCAACCCTGAAATTCCACTTGTGCATATTTTAGTTCTTAGACATGTCAGTATATGCGAACAGTCAGTGAAGTGAAATCGAACTTTACCATTCATGTCAATATGTGGCATTGAGAACCACACTACATTAACTTGTTGATCACTTACACTGGTACTTATCAGACTTTTGCAAGGACAATTTTCGTACCATTGGCCTAATTTATTCCCCCATTTATCTTCGCAAACCACGGCTAATAACGTATCTTTAGAAAACGTTTTGACCTTATTGTACGCTAGTTTCTTCAAAGCTGCAGGAGATTTTGTTTTAATATTAGAAACACGGCGCTGGATTGTCACACTGTCTTCATTGCACAGAACCATTCGTAGCACATTTGCCAGCTTTGGTTTTGCCCATGATTTTCGTACAATAACGGTATTGTCACCAGTAACACATCATGAGTTCAGACACGCTAATATTTCATTCTTAGTCATTGCTTTACTTAGCTGTTCCGTATCGTTTATTATGTTCTTAAACGTATTTATATTAATGTCGTTCCACTTTTTTCTGCATGATTCATCATCCCTTAGACAATGCAATGCTCTTTCAATACCTATATCCTCATTGTTAGTGGCTATAACGTGGTTTTCTATACCGAGTCCTTCTTCATTACCAGGAAAGGACATATCTGATATATGTTCTGATGTAGAGGGCATTGAAATATTCTCATTGATGTGACTTGATACATCAGAGGGATTAGTCAAACTCTGTTCCATATTTGCCGTGTCTGCGATATTTTCATTTCTTTGTTTAATATCTCTTTCGAAATTTTCATACGACCGTTCTGAGGTAGGTAACGTGTTTGTATCATTTTCTTGCAAAAATTCATTTTCTACTTCAGAATATAGCACAGCATAAGCTTTTTCGATACCCCACCCATCACACAGTTCAGACAGTTTATCGTCGCGTCCGCACAAACACGATTGAACAATTGTTCAATGCAGTCCTCTCCGGGATTGTACAAACTGTTTTCCTGCTCATAATTGCGATCTGAATAGCATGTCTTTGGCATTAGATTATCATAGTTTACAGGAATGTTATTCACCATATTTTCGCAGGGTGTATTGTTTACAGCATAGTTTTCTGATATGCTTTCGGACGTTGTGCCTTCCAATTGTGGCTCAGTCTCATCTCGGATTTCACCGTCCTCTTGCGAGTCCTCATTTACATCACAAAACCTGTTCATCGGTGCTCTATACATGTTTAGTTTCATTTCTCGTGCATGCCCATGCACAACTAATACACCACCATACTTTTCAAGCTTTAGGTCGTTCAAGTCTTTCGCCGAATAGCGATTTCTTAGTTCTGTAAGCAAACTTGACTTTTGTTTAGATTTTTCATCATTCCACACATCCCTTTGAAGCTGGTAGATGGTCAATGGTTTATCATCCCAGTTCCTGACCCCAGACCTGTGCCACTGTCCGTCGCTAGATGTAGCTAACACGTTGAGCCCATTCTCATCACATTCCACAACATGTCCCAAAAACAGTCCTTTGTCATACTTGAACCTTTCAGAGCATAGGCAATTGGATGTGCATTGGATACCTCTGCATGATAAGACCGGTCTAAATCGTTCATCATGTTAACCAGTACTTCCGAGGCCGTTGTTCGACATAGATTGTACGTACTTTTTAGCCAACTTTGAATTTGGTGGAAGCAAGACAAGACTTCATCCTTCGAGATTATGTCGGTGTCATTTGATACATTCCTTCTTTCTGTTTGAGCTATAAAAGGGGAGTCATTTCCATGTTCATGCGCCTTCTCACAATCGTCATTCGGAATGTTCACAGCTGTACATGATTCTATTTCAGCAACAAGTTCAACATTATTGGACTGAAAATACAGAATCTGTTGTCTCAGATCCTTAATGCTATCAGGGAATCTCGTTGGCTTTACTTGTGTTTTACACCCATATGTTTCACACAAGATATTCCAAATCTTCTCCCATAGCTCGTTGTCAAAGTGTACTTTAAATACCGTGGTTGATTTTGGTGACCAGCAACTAAACAAAAGCTCTAAACAGGAGTACGCTTTCATTTCACAGAGAAGCTGTGGTATGTAGTACAAAGGGATTTTGT
Source organism: Cyrtodaria siliqua (assembly GCA_037043455.1). Classification (NCBI taxonomy): domain Eukaryota; kingdom Metazoa; phylum Mollusca; class Bivalvia; order Adapedonta; family Hiatellidae; genus Cyrtodaria; species Cyrtodaria siliqua. The sequence goes on along the minus strand of JAWPHD010001815.1, from coordinate 143,079 downwards.
AAAACACATCCGTTGTAAATGCGTTGTGAGTTTTACATTTTGTTCTCAAACATAAACTCCGGTTCCATATCAGAGGATTTTCGGAAACTTCCATCCGGACTGACAACCAGGAAACGCGGTTTATCCTCAAATGGAACAGACAGACATCCCTCTTCGAAGTATTGAACATCTGGACAGTAAGCCGGTAAAAATCGACCGACAACAGTAGCAATGCCATCCACTTCATGTGTAGTACCATATTGCATATTTTTCAGCTGCTCTTCCGATGGAGGTTCTCTTTCCTTTCCGTTCATCACCTTTTCAAAATAGGACTTTTGATCTTTGAGTTTACCTAACCCTGCTGCTGCATTACAAGTACTCCCAGTCACTAACGCCTCATTTCGAATACTGTGCCAATTATCGGTCCGTTGTTTGACATATATTGGACTGCTTGTGTCATTATCTACCTTCAACTGATTGTAGTTTTCTTGCTTACATAAATCCATCGATCCAGTCTCTGAAAACATGTGTCTACTGCCGTTGAACGATGACATGAAAAGCAATAGTTTGGTAATCAATCTTAGTGCATTGTCTATGGCTTGTTCGATATCATACTTATTCACCTTCATGCTACTTATCACAGGAGCGTATCGCGTTTTCTTCCAATTTGTATTCTCACTCTCACCAAGTTGGATGAAATGTTCGTTTCCGCGGTTCAATTTCATGACATTTTCTCTCAAATCTCTTACTTTTCCACTAATTATGCATATTGTCTCCTTCATTCGCTTCTGAAGTGATTCTTTGGACATGTATGTTTCTAAACTGTCTTCTTCAATGTCATCAACTTCCTTATAAGAATTTGCAGTCAGTTCAAGTTCAAAATTCAACTGGTTCTTTCGATCTTTCAGTGTCGGTGGTTGTTCAAATCCCCAACAGTCTATATCTCCCATCAGTTTCCCTTGCCCTCTAGCAATTTTCTTGCCATCTATGCCTATTTTCACTTGTTTCATTCCAAGATGCTCGCTTAAATCTTTCATTTTATCATTTGACCATATTCCAGGGAAGACAGGGTCTAAAACTGAGTCTTTATTCAATATTTTCTTTGACAGCACCGCAAAATTTATCATAGAATCGTCTGTTGGGCAATAACCTTGATCATGTTTCCCACTTACGACTTGTCCATAGCCACGAGGACCATTCATAAATCTGAGGAATTTCCCATGAAATAGTTTGTAACCGACTTCCCAAAACTTTAAAGTTTCTTGCTGCATGTATCTCATTTGTGACGAATTTGTGTTTGAAAACCATTCAATAACATCCAGAAATAGCAAATAGCATATGTTCTTCATTGGGAACTGTTTCCCTGCTACAAGCGCGCACCATTTCTTGTATAAGTTCAGTTGTCCGTGTTCACGTAAGGTTTCCATAACAGCAGGTATTTTACTGTATATTTCAGCCAAATCATCTTCGAAACATGCCCTCTCATCAGTATCTATTTCTTCATGTTCTACACTTACGTTTTCTGGACTTTGAACGTCTTCATGTACATTACCTACTCCACTCGTGTTTCGGTGTATGTCATATTCACAAGGCTGTCTTTCATTCGTTACAGTTGTTTCTTCAGTGTTTCTCTTTTGATGGTCACTTAAAGGTTCTTTCTTTTCACTAACACATAATCTGTTGTTTCCAGTAACCGTTATCTCATGAGATACAGCACTAACGTTATTGACTGTTTTGGATCTATATCCTGTTTTACCCGTGCAAAAGTCCAGTTCAAGTTCTTTATATTTCAAAGTCTCAGATTTATGTTGTGTACACAGATGTTGTATGATGTCTTTATATGTATCTGTGCTTTCATCACAGTAGTAACATTTGAAACTGTGCATTGTAATCTGAAATAGAAAGAAAACCAGATTACGAACAAATTACTATACACTGAACACATCTTTTGAAGAGACTGAAGAGAGGCCGATTGGTCATCCGCATCTACATAAAGAACGGTTACCGATTGCCTCCCTGCATTGAGCCAGTCATAAACCAGGAAGTAAATGCTGTTCAAAAGTCGAATGTCTTATAAGTCAAAACTGACTGTCCCTTTTAATAGGGTTGAAACTATAATACACAGTTACTGAAAAAATAAGCAATTTTTATGGAATGTCCCTCCAACAAGTTTATCATTACATTTACCTACAAATAGATCGGACGCTCAAGGAGTGGGAATTAAATACAAAACTTTACAAATTCATAATATATTCACGTGTTGGTGGGTTTTCTTAAATACTTATAGAAATCGTTTATGGAAGGACCGAAGATGTATATAATTCTATAAACAGTACTTTTTCATTAGTGTTTTCGAAATTACACCACCAAACCAAAGGAGAAAAAGACTTTAGCGTCCGATGTTTTTGGAACTGTACCATACTCCTGCCATTTTTCGGAACTGTAGTAGCTACCTGCCAATAAATAATGGAACTGTACCATACTCCTGGCATTTTTCAATACCCGGTCGAGTTTAAAAACCCACAACTCTTTTAATAAAATGTTCTATGGGCTAAAATTTGGACTGTTTATTCAGGAAAGATTATATTTTATGGCAGTATGTCTGAAATCTCTTAAACTTGACTATTTACCGAGTACCAGGTCTCTAACTTTCTACAATCACATTTTTTAGCTTAATTTCAACATTTAACCTACCGTAACTCGCATAATATAGGTTCAAATTTCACGGGAATCAGGTGACATACGCAACATTCCTTCCAAATTAAAATGGCCGATTCACTTTTCTAATAGTTTAAGGCTAACAAGTCATAAAACTAGAATTACTTACCCTTTTGAAACTTGATTTTTTGTTACCGGGAACTGTGCCTACGGCTGCCGAACTGTGCCTACGGCTGCCGGTAATCGGGTGTGAATATTTCCTATACAAATCACAGACAAATATGTAATATACAAAAATAATTTGCTTTGAACTATTCAAAAAAGTATTAATAATGATTTGCATGTATGGACATTATGTAAAAATTAAAGCTAAGATGCCAGAAGTTTAAAAAAATTCAAGATTGCTGTGTGTCCCTTTAATAATCTAAAGTATTTAAAAACAAAAAGAAGCAGTATCTGGAAATAAATTGTCAAGGAACAGTCTATTAAATCATTTTAGAATTATTCTAAATTTAAAATCTAAAAATTTGATGATTCTTGGTTTCAAGAAACTCATTACTCACGGAGAGGTACAAACAGTCTTAATCTGTTTCTCACAGCAATTTAAATGCTTAGTCAGTTCTCAGAACACACTGAGTTGCATCATAATAGCTTGACGTGATGTCATAATACCAGGATGTGATGTCATAATACCAGAAAGTGATGTCATGATAGAAACAACCAAATGAAAATATGAATGAAGCATTCTGATTGGTTCAGTGATAAAAATTGGACCAATGAAACCAGTTAATTTAAAGCTCATTACATTCTCAGAACTCATTGAGGTTTTACTTGACATTGAATAATGGGGTTCTTGAAATCCAGAAACACAAAATTCTAATAATAAAATAATTCTAAAATGATTTAGTAGACTGTTAAGCATGGTTGGTAATACAATTAGCCTTATATGGACCCAAAAGTCATTAAATGTGATTGAACGGTTGTATTTTGCCTTTTATTTACGAGTACCTTCCCATTGTATTGATTTATATTATGTTCTGGCTTTAAAAATTGTAAACTCAGATGGTGCTGGAACCAATGTTTTCTAGATGCTATTATACTGGTGATTATGATGCACGAGAAATGAAATGTTTATAGATCGGCTTTGTTTACCAATAATCCCCGGTACAGTTGAGTATTGGTGTTCAGTCAACATAATTTTGCCTGATGGTGAGCTTCCTCATGCTTTATCTCTTCATGTCATTTGTTTAATATGTTTGTTTATCACGTACATCCCTTGTTAGCAGTGTCGAGCACCCATCTAATATTCTGTTGTATGACACACGTGTAATACAACCTGGAACGATTTTGATTGGTTGAGTTAAACCTGTAACACTACACAAGTTTATTAACTGAAACTATTTTATTTATTACAAATTCACTCAGACTTATTATTTGTGACAGCTTATAAAAATAATGCGCGTTATACAAAACGTTGTTGTTGGTTTGTTAAAAAGTTGGCGTAAACTGCTATTTTGTAAAGAGGTAAAACTGAAACTCTTTTATACGCAACATTAGGTGTGAGACGCAACGTTATGACGTCACATATTTTATGACGTTTTGGCGCTAAAGTGTGTCTGACGTCGTGGTGGTTCTATGTCCATCTGAATTAATTTTTACTTATTTGATTGCAATGTTATGTGATAAAAAGGATCTTAAACTCGTTCCCATTCCATATAAGATTTATGAAACTCGTTATGAATTATTTTTAATTTTAATTCTCCAAAATGCTCGTTAAAATTAAAATAATTCATAATCTGTTTCATAAATCTTATATGAAATGGGAACTCGTTTAAGATCCTCTATATATCAGAGCCGCGGTTAATTCAGTGAAACACATGTATTTACTGTCATGTGAAGAACTAGAGACTATAGTACCATCATTCTGTTATTTTAGCAGAATTATGCCCTTCAACTAAGTCGAAAGTGGAATGTTCCACGTTTTATAATATAAAATATAGTTATTAGAGGACAATAATTATTAACTGATGTTAGTTAAAATCTGTTCTTTTTTAAATCTTATCCGAAAAAGATCATAATTCTGGTAGCATAGTAAAGATTCTGCATCCACTTTCTTCCCTCTGACGGTTGTGCATTCGAATCCCACTGGGCGCTTGTCTTGTTAACTGAGAGAGTGTACATTTTTATGGATGGTGGGAGGTATACATTACTTGTTCTACCCAGGAAAAATGTGGTGGTCTGCCTCAATCACAAAAAAAAAGAAGAAAAAAAGACACTCATTATGATGTCCTAACATGTGCCAAAAAATGACATAAAACAACATTCAACCAAACATAATTCTTTTATCGCCTTGGAAAGTAACTGCAATTGTCTAAGGCCAAACAAAAAAAAATGTGTGGTTCAGGTAACACTGGCAAAAAAAATAGGGTATATATAGGCTTTTTTTCTTTTTTTTTCTTTTTTTTTCCTTTCTCAATAATAAATTCAATTCTGATAATGAATTCAATATGTTAATTACTATACCTTAAGTTCGATTTTTTTGCATTATCTACAAATTATATATTTTTTTCTTTTTTTTTTCTTTTTTTTTTAAATTTTTGCATAAAAAGTTTTAGGGTCGGCCCCTTAAAATAGGGTCGGTCGGGTTACCTGAACCACACACATTTTTTTATTTTGTCCGAATCACACAGAAAATTATAAAGACCAAATGGCATTATGTAAAGCTGTGTGATACGGCAATTCCAGTTATTTTCAAATGAACACAGATGTATACAAATACATAAACTCTTTATAATTGCAAACACACTTTAAAATGTTTTTTGTTGTTGTTGTTTTTCAAAAGTGGCCAATGAATACACAAAATGTGGAAACTTCTGCTCTTCTGAAGAGCGCGATTCTTGAAAGTAGTTCTTGTACAGTTCATTCAAGAATGAATGTAGCTTAAATTGATCATGTGTTTGTCCCATAACCAATAAAATTGTTTTGTTTTATCTAAATATAAACCTCAACAAAAGTAGATATAAAAGTCGAACAAGAAATTCAGCATACAATTAGGAACCCAATCAACCAAAAACATGCATGAAACATGCAATAATTACAAGGATAAATGGAGGCTATGTATGTGACACCACAAATGTAAAAGGGTTGGCAATAGGGCTACTGCCTTGGAATGTAGGTGTGACTATCGCCAGTAATTTGACTATTGCGATAGTATTGTGTTAGTTAAAAAACTGTAACGATACTATTGCAACAGTGAAATAATATCATGATAGTATCGCAAAATGTTAACAGCCTTTTAGTTCGTTAAAAAAACCCATGTATAACACTGTATTGGCTCTCTATTGTGTTTTCTTGATGCATACAAATGCACATTTACATATAATTGTGCAGAAATTACTTATTTGTCAGAGAAATAACCAGTGATGTGTTGATAATTGAATAACAACGCCAAGTGCAGCCAAACACTAGATTTTGCCTTTTTGTTAGGTACAAGTTTGATGGTCGTTGCCATGTTGGTTTTGGTCTAATCACGAACGGAATGCAAAAAAGTTATACTGTTATTGTTATCCTAACATAAAGTTTATCGGAAAGCACAAATCTAGTAATTACTGGTATTTACTTGTATGCGAGTTGTAATCAGACTAGGATATATTAAAGGGGTTGAGGCACTGTTTTCAAGCATGAGTTATTTAAAAGGACTGAACAACTTGAAAAAAGCTGAAAGAATTATCAAAATGCCATGAAAAATAAAGGAGATAATTAGGACCTATTGAAAATTTGCAAAGAACATAATGGAGTCGGCCATCTTGGAATGATGATGTTGTCGCATCTTTTTACCATATATGGCATATTGATAAAATACATTTTAAAGCAAAGAATATCACTGCAAATTGATTAAAAATAAATATACAGATGTAAAATGTATAAATTGTATCCTTATTTTTCATTTGCAGTGATTTTCTTTGCTTTAAAAGACATTTTGTCAATAAACCGTATATAGTAAAAAGGCGCGACGATGTTATCGTTCCAAGATGGCCGCCTCCATTTATGTTTCTTTGCACATTTTCCTATCTCCTTTATTTTTCATGGCATTTTGATAATCCTTTCAGCTTTTTTCAAGTTTTTCAGAGCCCTTTAAAATATATACCTATTTAATATTACCAAACGAAAAAAGTCAGAATTAGCTATCAGGTACCATGTTCGTAAGTCATCATATTAGACCCACCCTCTACCTGTTATGACGTCACTCCCGCTTGCTTTGTTTGTACGGGCGGGGTAAGCTACTGAATGTTGCGAATGAGAGATGCAGATCACTAAGACTATTTCTTTATTTGTTAACTATCGAAACTATCGATAGTTCATTATACTATCAGCGATTGCTATCGATAGTTCAGTTTGGCATCGATGGTCAGTGGCAAAAAGTCACTGCGGGTTGGACCAGATTCTTGGGTTCACCAAACCTCGATCACTCTTACCCTATTGTCATCCCAATTAAACAGGATGTTACAAATAAAAGGAATTTCCACCAGGCTAATCCCTTAACAAGCTAGGCAGCATTAATAGACCATATAATACAAAGAAGATTATGTATATATGAATATAAAAAATGCAAGCATGGAAAGGGCTCGAAAGCCGCAAAGTAATTACTCAATGAGACAAGAGAATAAACCATTAAGGGCACGACAAGACAAGAAGGAAGACAAACAGTTAATGTTACCTTCCCTTTCCGGATATAGGTAGACATAGTGTTCACAATCAAAGAGGAACGCATAGTGGCCAACTGTAAATGTGTCCACCTATAAATGTGTCCACCTATAAACATGAAAGGTATTATATCGGAAGATCGTATTAATTTTAAAAGCAATGCCTCAACTGGTGGAAAAGTAGATCAAGCGACCGGAACAATTATATATGATGAAAAGACCGACAACCTGATGTTTAAATTTTTGGTTAAGAGGTCTTTCTCTTTGGTCTTTACATTTAGCCCATAATACAAAATATATACAGTTCTTTGTGTAACAGATTCATGCTTGGGGACATAAACATTGTCATTTCTCATTTCTGAGCATTTTATTTACTTAAAATGAAAGGAAAAAATCCTGACATCTACATTTCTAATATTTAGACTTTAAATTATACATGTATGATGTGTCTGTAGATGAAACCGGAGGGTCATAAGTGGGTAATTTTCGCGTAACCTGGACATGATTGTGATTTGAATTCAAGTATCTGAAGAAAGAGGATGGTGTTGTTTCTTCTTTAGGTAATTGTCAGTTAATGGCCTCCATGGCCCTGATAGGAAAGACTTCTTTTGCAAAATTCATTAAATAAAAAGTCTAAACAGATTCCCCACATTGACATGATCAGTCTATTCAGCAGAGTTTGAAATATCTTGTTATAATTTACAAATTATACATGTTATAATTTACAAATTATACATGTAACCTGGGAAGGGGTGTTGATTGGTCATCATCGTACATTAATGCATTTATTTCATTGCTCTGCACTCTTTTCATATTTTAAGGATTGGATTGGACTTAATGTAACACAGGAGTTATCTCTGTCGTAGCAGAAAGCTTGGATAAATTAAAAACAAGTAAAGCACCAATGGTGGTGCGACTGCCGGATTGCAAATTCATTTTAACTGATGCAGATAAAATACATGACAGTGTCACAGAGTTATGGTTTTTGTCATACAACATGTTGTAATGATAATGAACATCTGTGCCAAGTTTCAAAGCTTTCCAACAATTTGTTTGAACTGAAGAAAAACAAAAACTTTAACCAGAACATTTAACCAAAACTGTAACCAAAAGGTCAAAGCACTTAGATGGACACACTGACAGAAAGACGGAAATTGCCAAACTATAAGCTTGGATTTTGACACAATCCGGCTAATACGACTACAAACAATAGATTTGTTTAAAACAAAAAAAAGCCATACCTGACGCCTCATTCCTCGTAAAGTCTGTAACCACTGTGTAGATATCAATGACCTTGTGCATATTGTCAGCAAGAGTGAACATTTCAAGTCCACCTTACCATTTACATTGACATTATAATCTAGAACCTCCTTGATGATCACCTGTCAAACTGCGGAGCTATAGTTGCAGTTCTGTTGTAAACACTATTTATGCCGGATCATGATTATTGTTTTCTTCAACTGCTCAAATGGCACCTGCTTGGTCATGATGAACACATTAATAACAAAAAATGACAAAATGAACATACATTTGAGGGAAATCCAACCTTCTGCTGTTCAATTTCTGTTTTGGAAATATTGCATTTATTTACTGAGATGCACATTAATGTAATTAATTACAGCACAAGTTAATTAGTTTTGGACCTACATGAGAAATAAACTTTGTATTTGATTATGAAAGTTCATTACATATTAATATGCCTATTTAACAGCATTTTAATTCCATTTTGCGTACATGATTGTCAATTGTAAGTTTTGCAGAAATTATTTCCTACTCAACTGTTACGATTTCATTTCCACCAGATATTGCTGTAAATCCCTAAAATATATAAAATAAGCAAACACCATTGACTGTCACAGTGCTTCTTTCAGGCTTGTTACACTTGCCGAAATTGAAACAATTCTAGATGCCTACTTGAAAAAATCTGAGTGCTCTTTTCCACAACTATTAATGGAGTAACACGAGTTGATCTGGAAAAGACTATCGCTTCCCAAAAGGGGCCCTACGAGGGTGTTGAAGTGGGTCTCAACATGCTTTTCACGAAAGAGGGGATTACCGTATAATCTCTAATAAATGCCCCCCGTGGACATAACATTTGAAAAGGGGGGCATTTGAGACCATAAATACATAACTTTTAAATCAGACATCATTTATTGTTTTTCTTTACCAAGAAAACCACAGTCTGCATGTCAGTCAATCAATTATTGCACCGGATTTTAAGTTTTCTAGTGATTTTATGTGTTCCATTGTGAATGAAACAGATTAACTATGAAAAAATAGTGGAGGGAGGGGAATTTATTAGGGATTATACGGTAAATGTCATAGTGCCACATGGAAAAAAGCGAACAAGGCTACTGAAACAAAGCCTTAATTTGATGCTTTGACATTTGGCCCAATTTCCAGATTAGTAAAGACTCATTTTAATGTCAATGACAAAACTATAGTTCTCAAAACACAAACGGTGAAGAGAGAATGTGATAAGAAAAATGAACTAAATGTACTTTATAATTGAACTGAGATAGTACAGGCTTTTCATGGACATTTTTAAACCTCTTGCTCTTCAGAACTAGATATATATAGAACAATAGAAGTAATTGCGTACAGACTATTACACATGCGAATTTGGGGCTGTGTTTTTGGATACATTTCTCGTTTTCTTGTCAGTTATAAGAAAATTCAGCATTTAGAGATAATAATGGATTTTTAATGCATATATATACATCTATAACATTTAAATTCTCTTATAGATTGTTTTTTGTTTTCATTTACCAATGTCAAAAGGTCACTAAATAGGTAACAAAGGGCTTTGTAAATGTTTTGTTTCAAGGTTTAAAGGGGCACGTGTATGGCAGTCATGCTTCAATTTCACCTAATATTATTTTGAAAGACATAGAGATTGTAGTGCATGTGTCCCTTTAACATTCCATCTAAATTGTGTACTCTACATCTGTAATTGACCTTACTCTAGTTGTCAATCAAAATCCTTTTTAACCAATCAGATCAATGTGATAATTTCACAAACATTAGCACGTGCATATGCATATATTATAATACGACCTATCAACATCTACAATATGGCTTAGATATGTAAGTACTGGCAAAAGATCAATTGTAAAGACAAAACAATCTCCACATTTATACAGTTCTTATTATAATATTATAATGTACATTTGTTTATTTTAACATAATTATTAATTAATTTTAACATAATTATTTTGTATCACTTTCAATAAAATGTCTTGCATACATTACTTGGTCCCGTCTTAATTCCATTTAGCGAAGGGAAAGCTTATAATATTAACAGGATTTTATAAGGAATATTTCGAAAATTAAACACATTTAAAAACATGATTTACTGCAAAAAATGTGATAACCTGTTTAAAATTACCTATTAAATGTTTTAATTTTACAATATGCAAACTTTTTAAGCCGAAATTAAGGTTTTATTTCATACCCCAACCAACCCCGTTTTCGCTTCTTGGAGAAGGTGTCGGATGGGGTATGAAATTTAATAATCAGGCCACGTAATGTATAACAGTTAGTTTTATATGGTTTATAGACCACCCAGATTCTCACAATCACATTAAGGATTATAAAATGTGGTGATTAAATGGAGCACTGTTAATTTGGTGATTGAAATTAAACTAAAAAGAGTTTCAGAATATATTTATTATTAGCTATTATGGCTAAAAGTCTGTGAAACTTAGGGGATGACATTTCCTGTTGTGTATATAGCTTGTATTTTACATTAAGAGTCTGGGCCCGGTTTTTTGAAGCTAGATGTACAAAGAAAGAACACAAATGACATTTCTGCCAATTCATGATATATAACATTAACTAAACATAAACAACTTTTTTTTTAAAACTAATTAATTAAGCCACATTTCCTAAACCTTTGTTTAATACTAATAAAATTTCATGTGCATGTTCCTTGGGTTGACCATGTGACTATCAAGTTTGTTTTTAGCTCTACTGATCTCTCTAATGATCAGAGATCTGAAGCTGTGGTGCGTCATCTGTCATCGCAACCTTATGTTCTGTCCATCTGTCAGTAAAAAATTGTTTGTGACTATTTCTCTGAATTTACTGGATGGATTTTCAGGAAACTTCACAGGAATGTTGCTCTTTATGTCTAGTTGGTCCTCCGTGAAAATCAGGTTGACCTGAAATTCAAGATGGCCACCACATCTAACAATTTAATCATTAAATCACCAATTTTGTGGCAACTACTTTTCATAAAACTAAGTGGTATTGATTGGGAACCTTTGCCAAAATGACTGGCATGAAATGTTATTGGTCTTAATTAAAATTCAGCTGCCAGTGGGGTTATATAGAAAAATAAACTTGTGGTGACTACTCCTGTGAAACTACAAAGTGATGGAATTTTATGAAACTTTACAGGGCTGCCACAGTTAAAAATAGATTTTAGCTTTTAAAAATACAATTTTATGGAGACTACGCCTTAAAAAATGACAAGCATGACATTGTGTTTGCCCTTAAGCATTTCTTTTAATTTGACATCAAACAAGGCCATTAGTGTTATTGAATTGAAGCATTTTGTTTTTAAATTGACATCAAACAAGGCCATATTGCATTGAAGCATTTTGTTTTTAAATTGACATCAAACAAGGCCATCAGTGTTATTCAAATAAGTTCATAGAGCTTTCGTTACAATCAATTTAAAATAAATAAGTTAAAAGGGAGTTAATAAATTATAGTATTTTCAATGATGATAAAACAAGTTTACATCAGTATATTGTTTACCTGTATATGTCTTAATTATTATTTTATATATCAGTTAAAAAATGTGTCCCCCATCCCTCGCGTCCCCTGCCATTGCTGAACTGACTGTCAAAAGCCTATCATTTTTAGCTCTACTGGCCAAGGGCCAGCAGAGCTTATGGGATGGTGTGTTGTCCGTCTTCCGTCGTCCGTCCGTCGTCCGTCCGTCCGTCCGTTAACTTTTGCTTGTGTACACTCTAGAGGCCACATTTCTGATGCAATCATCATGAAACTTTGTCAGAATGTTTGTCTCAATGAAATCTCGGTCAAGTTCGAAAATGGGTCATGTGGGATCAAAAACTAGGTCACTAGGTCAAATATTGGAAAAACCTTGTGTACACTCTAAAGGCCATATTTTTGACCCGAGCTTGATGCAACTTTGTCAGAATGTTTGTCTTAATTATATCTTGGTCAAGTTTGAAAATGGGTCACATGTGGTTAAAAACTAGGTCACTAGGTCAAATACTTGAAAAACCTTGTGTACACGCTAGAAGCCGTATTTCTGACCCAATCTTGATGAAACTTTGTCAAAATGTTTGTCTTAATTATATCTTGGTCAAGTTCAAAAATGGGTCATGTGGGGTCAAAAACTAGGTCACTAGGTCAAATACTTGAAAAAACTTGTGTACAATCTAGAGGTCATATTTGTTACCCAATCTTGATGAACCTTTGTCAAATTGTTTATCTTAATTATATCTTGATCAAGTTCGAAAATGGGTCACATGAAGTTAAAAACTAGGTCACTAGGTCAAATATTGGAAAAACCTTGTGTACACTCTAGAGGCCATATTTTTTACCCGAGCTTGATGCAACTTTGTCAGAATGTTTATCTTAATTGTTTGTCTCAATGAAATCTCGGTCAAGTTCGAAAATGGGTCATGTGGGGTCAAAAACTAGGTCACTAGGTCAAATATTGGAAAAACCTTGTGTACACTCTAGAGGCCATATTTTTTACCCGAGCTTGATGCAACTTTGTCAGAATGTTTATCTTAATTGTTTGTCTCAATGAAATCTCGGTCAAGTTCGAAAATGGGTCATGTGGGGTCAAAAACTAGGTCACTAGGTCACTAGGTCAAATATTGGAAAAACCTTGTGTACACTCTAGAGGCCATATTTTTGACCCGAGCTTGATGCAACTTTGTCAGAATGTTTGTCTTAATTATATCTTGGTCAAGTTTGAAAATGGGTCACATGGGGTTAAAAACTAGGTCACTAGGTCAAATACTTGAAAAACCTTGTGTACACTCTAGAAGCCGTATTTCTGACCCAATCTTGATGAAACTTTGTCAAAATGTTTGTCTTAATTATATCTTGGTCAAGTTCAAAAATGGGTAACATGGTTTAAAAACTAGGTCACTAGGTCAAACTTTGGAAAAACCGTGTGTACACTCTAGAGGCCATATTTTTGACCCGATCTTGATGAAACTTTGTCAGAATGTTTGTCTTAATTATATCTTGGTCAAGTTTGAAAATGGGTCACATGGGGTTAAAAACTAGGTCACTAGGTCAAATATTGGAAAAACCTTGTGTACACTCTTTGTCAAAATGTTTGTCTTAATTATATCTTGGTCAAGTTCAAAAATGGGTCACATGGTATTAAAAACTAGGTCACTAGGTCAAATATTGGAAAAACCGTGTGTACACTCTAGAGGCCATATTTTTGACCCGATCTTGATGCAATTTTGTCAGAATATTTGTCTCAATTATAGCTTGCTAAAGTTCGAAAATGGGTCACACAGGGTCACACAGGGTCAAAAACTAGGTCACTAGTACACTCTAGAGGCCATATTTCTGACCCGATATTGATGAAACTTTGTCGAAATGTTGTCTTAATTATATTTTGGTCAAGTTCGAAAATGGGTCCCATGGGGTCAAAAACTAGGTCACTAGGTCAAATACTTGAAAAACCTTGTGTACACTCTAGACACCATGTAGTACGACTCGATTCATCAATGGTATAACAGCCAGTAGAGCGTTCACAGGCCCTCTTGGGCCTCTTGTTTTGTCAGTAGAGTGCTTCAGGTTCATTGACCTCTTGTTTGTTTGCATTCAACACTGTTCATAACATGCTACATTTTACTAAAGAGTGAGTGCCCTGTATAATAAATAAATAGAGGATATTTGTTGGTTTGGAGTGAATATAAGATTTATTTTCATCTCGAAGTGAGAAAACTTATATTTTTACAAATTGAGAAAACTTATATTTTCACACTACAAAACTGTTTCAAACAGAATATATGTTTCGTTCCGACAGTTCCCCTTTAACGTATTCACGGATAAATATAGTAACGCCAGCGCGTGAGGCGATTTACATATATTTAGTGCGCATAGAATATAGTTCTTAACTTTGACACAAATTATGACTGTTATAAGCAAATGTAGAAAAAAGTAGTGTTTTATAAAATATAAACAATGAGAATATAAGGTTTATTCTAACCACATACAATCCACTATTTCACTGGGAAGTATATAATAAATTTATATATGTGTAGAGATGACATCATTGTTAATTGTTAGCTCACTTATCAGTAGAGCGACACCATGTCTTCTTGGCCTCTTGCTATCACTCTGACACTATTACAGAGAATTTTTTGACAGTTGCTAATAAAACAAACAATCTTCATATGAACATAACCTTGCAATGGTAGATTTGCTAACTTGCTTTTTTTTCATTTGATGAGTGGTTTAACAGGTTAGGGTGTGGGGAGGTGGCTAACATGTATTGTAATAAAATCAAGTTCTGGAATAGCTAGCTCATCCATATATTTTTTTTACTGACTTTTGAAATTCTCACTCTTGTGGCATCTTTGCATATAGTTTGGTGGATTGCTATCTGGACATCCAAGCTCATAACTGGCTATAACTTGAAAAGTGTTTGACCTATGTTCATGAAACTTCACACATAATTCTTCATCTTACTCAAAGAAATGCTATTAACACAGACTTTTATTTAGGCATAGTTATGTCCCTTTTCATAAAACTGTAACCTGCAATCTAACCTGGCTCATCTATCTATCTATCTATCTATCTATCTATCTATAGATACTGCAACACCCTCTTTCGAAGATTATGTGCATAACTTGGAACATATTGACATGTGGTCATGAAACTTCAGTTCCTCATCAATTTCTCAATGCTATTGACATGTCCAATAACACTGACTTTCAGTTTGGCAGAGTTATGGCCCTTTTCATAAAACTTTAATTGCAACCTAACAAAGCTCATAGTTTGACAAAATATTGACATATAATGGTCATGAAACTTTATACAGTTCCTCCTTATCAATTATCGAATGCAGAGTTATCCCCTTTTCATAAACTTTAACAATTTAAAAAAATCTGCTCCATAATTCATAAAAGATTGCACCCCATGATTTCAGACTTTATAGATTGATTGTAATTGCTGAAATTAGCACAATGCAGGCGACAGGCGACACAAGTGTTCAGTGGAACACACTTTTAGTTCTTTATTTTGCAAGGTAGTGTGTCTGTGATGAATGATCATTAATGCTTTTATTTTGCTTATACATGTAAAATGCACAATATGCAATATTAATAATTTCCATTTTAGATCTGAAGAATACCATGACGAAATCCTGACGTGCGATGGTGATGATGAGGACAGTAGCGGTAGTCTGAACTTGAAGTTAGTTGAAGTAGTAAGTCTAAAGGACCAATTCGATGCTACAGATGAAAATGACATTTCCGAGAAGATGGAAGTCGAGTCAGAAAATGCTATACCTCCTGTTTCATCTCCGATTACGATATCTCCCGATCCAACTGTGAACATTGAATCAGCAAATCCTCCAGAAGATCAAATTTTACATGAAACGCATACCAAGTCGCATGTGTCGCCATTTGGCATTACTGTCACCCATTCTACCAGGACTGTCCAAAGGTCCGCAGGTGCGTCACAAAACAGACCTGCAGGGCCTGAAATTGTGAACAATAGCGTAAACTCTCGTGTTTTCAAGAGTTTTGTCCTAAAACCAACAGCACAACCTCAGCTAGCCCGGGGCCATGCGCCAATACCAGGAACATTCCAACAGATGGGACAACACCCGATTATAATACCACAACAGGTGCGACCTCACAGCGCGAGTACTCTCGGGTACAGAGGACCAGTTCCCCACATGGCCACCTCGTCGCCGGCTCAGCAAGTCATTAGAATGCCTGGAGCAGCTCGTATTCGACCAGTGATTGTAGGCGTGCCTAAACAGGGCATTCCAATGGCATTCCAAGCAAGGCCGGGAATTAACCAGATGCCAGGGCCATCAAAGCAGTTCATTCGAGTGAGTGTACCGCAGCAGGTCATGTCGCAGGCACAAGTTTTACAAGCCATGCAGGTCACAAGGCCAGGACTACTTAGAATGGGACAGGTGCGAGGTCAGGCTGTTAATGCAGGTTCAGCACCACCGAATCTGCAGAGAATGAATCGGCCATTGTTTAAATGTCCATATTGTCGTGCACCCACTCCCCTGATGCAGGGTGATGTTCAGCCGCATATTAAAAATCAGCACCCTGGTTTTGCAGTTGTCTTCGTGCAGATCAACTGATAATTTGTAGAATATATATTAATCGGAAACTGTGATCTTTATCACATTCATAGCACTTATAATACAAGTACGATATTGTTTTTGTTTGGCACCACCCCCAGGTGTTGTTATTTTGAGAAAAAGAAGCGCAAGATTGTTAAAATTGGGGAAAGACAAAAAAAAAAAAATATTTTTTTTTGAGTGATTTTTTAAGATTTGGAAATATATATATAGAGGTATTTTAATTTGCAGTTGGGAAAGGACTGCATTTCAGCCCCACCATTTAAATAGATTAAAAAGGCACTGCCCCCATATTGTTTCTATTCGGCACCTCTGGGGGCATTACATTTACCAAAAGGGTTTCACAAAACAGCAATTAATTACCAAAATGATTCAATTTGATTACCCTCACCTGTAACTGACTACCTGCATCCTCCTCAACTTTAACAAGAAAGAAAAGACTGAACTACATCTTTGGTCAAATAACAGACTCACATACATTTATAATCCAATTTTGTTTTCAATTCTTAGATTTTTTAATCAAAACACAAATACTTCCCATTTGTTTTTGTTTATTAATTGCTACAGCACATGTACACAAGTATCCCTCCCTACACATTGCAAGGTTAAACAAGGTCAAACTTTCTGTTCAGTTTAGACTTTGGACATTATTACCTTATTGATTCATACTTGCAACATTCATGCCTCTAAAAATACAACAGCAACACATATAGTGAAAAAAGCAGACATTTTGTGGAGAAACTAAATGGCCTAAATGGTTAGGAGTGTAACTGAATTAAGTTATTTTAGTAATCAGTTGAAACTGCATGTTAGTTTTTGACCAAATTTCACATGGATTACCTTTCAAAATTAGGTCAACGCCATATGCAAGATAACACCATTACTTAACTTCTCGAAACATTAAAACACATTTCATTTTGTGGATAGCTAAACAGATTTAGAAAATCAGATATACAAATTAAGTCCCAGGGTAAAATATAGTCATGACTCTTGGAGTCCAAAGTTTGTTTATATAGGGAAATGATAGAAAAGATTTTGGAAAACCACAAGACATAGCTAGTGCTCTAGCATGTCATATAATTGCATGCATGTAGCATTAGGTTGTGGTTCTCTAGCAGATTTGATCAAATGGTCATTTTGGGGTCATTGGTCCTGCCTTTGGAGGGGTGAGGTAGGGTAAATAGAGGTAAATAGGAAAATCACTGTTGTTCTTAATGTTGTTGATGTTTTAGTTGTTTTCGTTGTTGTGTTGCTAATTGTCCAATCCAGCCATTAGGAGGGGAGAGGAAGCATCATTATGGACATTGATGGAGTTGACATCAAGGGAAATTAGGCAAAAAACATTTCTGTTCTCTGATTCTGTTGATTCTTGGTTATTTCAAATTAGTTTGACTAACTTCATCTATTATTATAAGAGTCATGTTCAGGCAGTAGAGCGTCCACAGGCCCCTCATGAGCCGGAGCTTCTGGATCATGAAATTATCTATCTCCGTTGCTCTATAAGCTTGTTTCACTATTTTTCCTATTCACCTAACACAGGCTTCCATTACGATAGTATAGACGGATAGAGAGAAGAGAATAATACATATTCGTTTTTCCAGAATTTATTTTATACCTTTTTATTATAGTGTGCATAAATTTTGCTCCGCAATTGGGTAAGATATACATTATCTTCGTTTCTGCAACATTGGCTTATCTAAATATTCCCTCCTACTAGGAAATTCTTCATCAATTATAGAAATATGGGGATTGAATGAATACACACATAAAAAGTAGTGAATCGCTTCCCGTTGTTTTATAAATTGTAATTATAAATTGTAATAGCTTGAAACAACGACATAAAACAACGCTAAACTATTCACTCCATTTCGGTTGTGTGAACAAGTAGTGTAATCATTCTGTGTCATTCTTTGTCATTCTGTGATTAAAATCCTTTTATACTATCATAATGGAAGCCTGTGGGATATATAGAGGATCTTACATGAGTACTCATTCATTATTGAATTTATTAATCGAGTTGACAAAATGATATAATGCGAGGCTTTTGTCGAGCATTATATCATTTTTGCTAAAGAGTTTAATAAATTCAATAATGAATTAGAACGAATGTTAGATTGCATTTTGCCTGTCGCTTTAACACGCGAAACCGACATAAACCGGGGAAATTGGATCATAGTCATTATCGATTTTTTTGACAGTGCATACCTAAGCCTTATTTGCATACTTAATATAACTAGTTGTAAATGGCAAATATAGAATGGTGTTATTCCACTCCCACACCATGAGTTATGTGATACAAAATTAATATAAGAATCCCAAAACCAAATTCAGTTTGTATGTAATACTGTTTTGCTGTAATAGGCAACTGTCATGAAGTTCAAACTCAAAAATGTGTCATGAATTTGTCTGGACTTTGTCGACTATTGTTTATACCAAGAGCTGTGTATATTATGCCAAATGATATTAAATAACTATTATTTATATATGCTTTTAGATACATTAATGTCGATAATATGTGCTTAAAAAGATGTTTACTTACGAACCACTGCATTAATGTTATACAGAGTATAATAAACAGAGGCTAAGGCTTGGCTTGTTAATATCTATTTAAAAATTTATGAAGCTGTTTAGTTAAATAATTCAAAACTAATGACATGATTTACAACTCATTAAATGATTCAAAACTCAATAGAAGCTTGTTAATAATTTACCGAAATTGCTTCATAAGCTTTGAAGTAATTTAAGATTCTCTAATATACATTAGTGTATTTTCCTTGCATATATATATATAATATAATTATATAATTATACATTGCTGTTGTGATAACATGTTTAAGTCACAGGCAGTTAAACTTTAAAAGTTCATGTGTTTACATAATGTGTTGTAAACGTATACTCAGTACATTTAAAAAAAGTAACATTTTTGATTTTCGATTATTTTTAGTCTGCTGTTTTTTGTTTTGTTTAAATAAGATCGTATTTTATGTTTGTACACAAGTCTCTGTGTCCCAAAGGTTAATATATGGTGATAAACAGTTGCATAAGATTTGCTCTACGTCTTTCAGTTAAAACACATTTTGCATGACTTCAATTCCACTGTAGAAATTCAAATAATACCAAGTGTTGCATTTTAATTGGTGTTTAATTGGCCCAAGTTGGCAGGGGTCAAAGAAATACCCAACAGTTGTTCCTAACAGGAGGTAAAATTCCCAGATGGAACTGGAAACTGAATACCATGGTTTTGAACTGAATATGGAAGGAGAATATGAATGGAGAACATGGTATTCATTTCCAGTAATCATCTCCATATCCTTTGCTCATCATCAGTCCATGGGCATGGAATTACGTTCATACTGACGCAATGTCATGTTGTGCTCAACTCCGCCGCCTTCCTCGCTGGCTGAATGTAAACACGAGTGTGAAAATAAATCTCGATTTGAAGTCTATAATAGCACAGTTTTATCATTTTTGTAACTAGCTGCAAACTTTTTTTTCACAAAACATCCTGAGATTTCTCTGGAATATTACATGGAATTAAGTGTACAGTATATACTTATATAGCGGAAATTCCTGAGTTGTGTTTCTTTTATTCCTTTAGTATATAAGCGTGTTCTAAATTTGAATGTTCCCTTTAATATATAAGCATGTTCTAAATTTAGATGTTATTGCATAATTTGAACATGCTCTTGATGCAGTATAGGGTTTGTTTGTATGTTGTTTTATGTCATTTTCAACACATGTAAGGTTATATATGACGGTCGATGTTTTTGTGGTGGAGGCAGACCACCCACTTTTCCTGGGTAGAACCAGTACTGTACACCTCCCGCCATCCGTCAGAATCGACACTTCCTCACAAGTCGAGCTCCCAGTGGGATTTGAACCCGCAGCGGTGAGAGGCTTAGGTTTACAACGCAACGTCGTTAACCATTCGGCCACGGAGATGCTATGTATAGGGTGTGTAGTTCAGACTTAAATCTTGAAGTAGTTACATGTATCAAGCATCGACTTATCGAGCGTTAACATTAACACCTCGATTTATTATTCAAATATTATTTCTTAAACCTGTTTGCATGTAATTAAATAAAATGTAATACAATTTGGAGCATTCAGCTATTCTTCATTATTCTGCCGTAGGTTTAAATATTTAAAATGTTAAAAATATTATTGGTGCCATATAAGTGACAATAACTAATATGCAAAAAATAGTTTCTTTTGAACTAGATAATTATTCATTAAGATTTGCAAATAAATCTAACATGACACCTCAATTTTATGACAACTCAATTTTAAAAAAAATAATCAAGATTGCTGTGTGTCCCTTTAATAGTGTTGTTTTAAGAGCAGTGTAATTTGGTTATCATAACTGGAAATAAATGTTTTTTATTCTGTGGTTTTTAGCTCTACTGGCCAAGAGCTTATGGGATGGTGTGTTGTTCGTCATCCCTCCGTCGTCTGTCCGTCTGTTAACTTTAACCTCGTTAAGACGATAGGGCCTTCATTTTTCATCCGATCTTTACCATACTTTAACAGATTGTTAATATCAGTGAAAGCTCAGAGAAGTTGGAAAAACAGCCAGATCGGACCAGTAACAGCGGAGTTATGGCCCTTGATTTAGTTAAAAATGCTATATTTTGCGTCATTAAGATGATAGGGCCTTCAGTTTTTCATTCAAACTTTACAAAACTTTACCAGAATGTTAATATCAATGAAAGCTCGTACAAGTTGGAAAACCAGCCAAATCGGACCAGTAACAGCGGAGTTATGGCCCTTGATTTATTTAAAAATGCTATATTTTGCCTTGTTAAGATGATAGGGCCTTCAGTTTTCATTCGATCTTGACCAAGCTTTACCAGATTGTTAATATCAATGAAAGCTCAGAAAAAGTTCCAAAAACCAGCCAGATCGGACTAGTAACAGCAGAGTAACGGCCCTTGATTTATTTAAAAATGCTATATTTTGCCTTGTTAAGATGATAGGGCCTTCATTTTTCATCCGATCTTGACCAAGCTTTACCAGATTGTCAATATCAATGAAAGCTCAGAAAAGTTCCAAAAACCAGCCAGATCGGACTAATAATAGCAGAGTAACGGCCCTTGATTTATTTAAAAATGCTATATTTTGCGTCAAGACGATAGTGCCTTCATTTTTCATCCGATCTTTACCAAAGTTTACCAGATTGTTAATATCAATGAAAGCCCCAAGAAATTTGAAAAACATTGGACCATTTATACTGGAGTTCTAACTGGAGTACTGGCTCTTGATTTTCTGAAATATGCTATATTTTGGCCTCATTAAGACAAAAGGGCCTTCATTTGGCCGGATTTCAGGAATGATCAGTACCAAGCCTATTTGTACATATTGTCACCGTGTTCCGGTAGAATGATTTTGGCGGAGTTATGTGCCTTTAAAGAACTTCGTCCTGTCCAGTTCTCCTGAACCACTGGGCGTATTTAAACAAAACCTTTTAGGGATTATCAGTTCCAGGTTCTTGTGTAAATCATCGCCGTGTTCCGGTTGAATGATTTTTGTTATGGCCCTTTAAAGGTTTTAATACACAAACTTTGTCTGGCCTAGTTCTCCTGAACCCCTCGCCAGATTTCAACGAAACTTTACATGGATGATCAGCACCAAGGCTAGTTGTGCATATCATCGTCTCGTTCCGGTTTACAGATTTTTGGCGGAGTTATGGCCCTTTAAAGGTTTTAATAGACAAACTTTGTCCAGATTAGTCTCTTCTGAACTCCTTGCCGGATTTCTGCGAATCTTGGTGGGGATGATCAGTACCAAGCCTAGTTGCACCTGTCGTTGCCGTGTTCCGGTTGAATGACTTTTGGCAGAGTTATGACCCCTTAAAGGTTTTAATACACTAATTTTTTACAGACTAGTTCTGCTGAACCTCTGGCTGGATTTCAACAAAACTTGGCAGGGATGATCAGTACCAAGCCTAGTTGCGTATGCCATCGCCATGATCCAGTTGAATGATATTTGAAAGAGTTATGGCCCCTTATACATAAATTTTATCTTTAGTAAGTAGAGCGTCCACAGGCCCTCTTGGGCCTCTTGTTGTAATGTTAAACACAAAAAATATTTTGACATTCTGTTTGCCTTGAAACAAATGTTGTTAACGATAAGATATAAGATCAGTTGAGCCTTGATATCGAAGAGATCTCTTTGTCTGTATATAGTGTGTGATCTCTTTTCTTTCAAAACTCAAGTAACTTCACAGGAACAGTCATTATGGAATTTCCTATTGACAAGGAGAATGCACAAATAAATTCCTTAGGGTCAAAACACATTAGGCCGACCATAAAAAATTGTTGGTTTGCTGTTTCCCTACCTACCCACAAAAAGGGGCCCTACCCAAAACTTTTTATAGCAGTTCTTTAACATTTTTTTTTTTTTGACTATCTTTAGTATATTTTTCTTTCATTTCTTAAGGTTTTTATTGTCTTTGACAAAACAATAAAAATTCACCTATCTACCCACTTATAAAATCTTGGGTTGGGAAACAGCAAACAAATATATTTTTAAGGATGGCCTTAGGCCTTTGATCATTCCAGTAAACATCATAAGAGCAAAATAACATCTACATCAAAAGGTAACAAACATTAAGTATAATGTACATTCTATCCATAATTATCTGGTGATAGCTACAAAGGCATGGCTTGTGTTTGTAGTGTCTTTAGTGTAAAAAACAAGCCGGGCTTTCCTTGATAGCCGATATGTGGGTGATTTACCCTCCTACTTTCCTTGATAGCTGATATGTGGGTGATTTACCCTCCTACTTTCCTTGATAGCCAATATGTGGGTGATTTACCCTCCTACTTTCCTTGATAGCCAATATGTGGGTGATTTACCCTCCTACTTTCCTTGATAGCCAATATGTGGGTGATTTACCCTCCTACTTTCCTTGATAGCCGATATGTGGGTGATTTACCCTCCTACTTTCCTTAATAGCCGATATGTGGGTGATTTACCCTCCTACTTTCCTTGATAGCCAATATGTGGGTGATTAACCCTCCTACTTTCCTTGATAGCCGATATGTGGGTGATTAACCCTCCTACTTTCCTTGATAGCCGATATGTGGGTGATTAACCCTTCTACTTTCCTTGATAGCCGATATGTGGGTGATTAACCCTCCTACTTTCCTTGATAGCCGATATGTGGGTGATTAACCCTCCTACTTTCCTTGATAGCCGATATGTGGGTGATTAACCCTCCTACTTTCCTTGATAGCCGATATGTGGGTGATTAACCCTTCTACTTTCCTTGATAGCCTATATGTGGGTGATTAACCCTCCTACTTTCCTTGATAGCCGATATGTGGGTGATTAACCCTCCTACTTTCCTTGATAGCCGATATGTGGGTGATTAACCCTCCTACTTTCCTTGATAGCCAATATGTGGATGATTTACCCTCCTACTTTCCTTGATAGCTGATATGTGGGTGATTTACCCTCCTACTTTCCTTGATAGCTGATATGTGGATGATTTACCCTCCTACTTTCCTTGATAGCCGATATGTGGGTGATTAACCCTCCTACTTTCCTTGATAGCCGATATGTGGGTGATTAACCCTCCTACTTTCCTTGATAGCTGATATCTGGGTGATTTACCCTCCTACTTCAGTTAGTTGAATGACTAGTTTTAGCAGCCCCCACTGCAAGAACAAGAGGAAGAACTATACTCAGTTGCAGAAGAAACTGGACATTTTGAAAATTTTACTTTACACCCTATCCCCTTTATCAAGCGACAGTCCCTTAATGATTCGACCTATTGAAAAACAATGACAACATGATATTGGCAATGGATTGATTAAAACTTTGGTACAACATGGCATATTCATTTTGGAATGTGTCACGTTAATTCTAAAAAATATTTATACAATTAAATCTAAGCAAAACTCAGTGTCCACTTTCATTTGCAACTGTGCATAGAAATTACCTACCTAACCATAAAGTTTCACTGTTACTCAAAATCAAAAGGAAAGCGTTGGCAAGGCTAAGTTCTGTTTTTGATAGTAATTTGTTTCTAAGCAATTTGTGTGATTGACAGTTTATTGTTTCTGCTACTTGTTAATATTGGAAGTCGAAACACGTTTCTGCTCCTAAAAACATTTGATGTGAAAATGAAAATGTTTCATTATTGTTTCATTTTATTGTATGGCATGTACATGTATCCCTGATATTAATTAAAAATGATTATGTTGTTATTGTAAAGTATGTGTTAATAAATTTTATAGAAACATAAATACAAATGTTTTTTGTTTTTTTTAAGCTTTACCAATCCAGTTAATTCGAGATCTGTAGAGCTTATATGCCATGTTTGTTTGTAAGTGCAAAATTAATGTTGCTGCTTTTCCAAAACTGATTGGCTGAATTTTATGAAACTTGACAGGATGTCCAGTTGCTGCTAACTGAACAACATATTCCCACAAAATCTAAAATGGTCACAACTCAAGATGCACTTTAAACAAGTTAACTTTGATATCTACTTCTCTAAGAACTGTAAGTGGTATTTATATCATTTATTTTCAAAAGTGGTAATGCCAAAAAAACAACACCTGTATTTCCGGTTGCCCGACCGACCCTATTTTTAAGGAGCCGACCCTAAAACTTTTTATGAAAAAAAATAAATATATATATATATATTTTTAAAATTTGTTCTGAACAATGATTTATCACAATATATCGAGGTAAACTGACATCACAGAGAATCTTTCAGTTGTATCATCAACTTGTATGGGGTTTATGAAATAAACACATGTAGAATCTCACAATATCTTGCTCCTAAGAAAAAAATAAAAAGAAAATAAAAAGAAAATGCCTACCGACCTACCCTATTTTTTTAGAGCATGCAATATGAAACACACCTTTTTTTTTTGGCCTAAGCATGACATTTGTTTGGTCCTTCCATGATCATTGTGTGTTTAAAGTCGTTTATACAGGAAACATTTTTCTTGCATACCGGATCAGGTGTGATATATAGATTATGCCTTTAATAGCTAAATATTCCATGTGTTAATATATATAATAATACTAAGAACTGGCTGAAATATAAAAATTAAAAGTGTAATGGATCAAAGAGCAAATAATTTGGAGAAGGTTTGATTTGTTTAGAATTTTGAATTTCTAATACCTGATAAAATAAAGTAAGTCTGTCTAAAATTGATGTTCTATGTGTATGACCTTGCCATTGGAAAAAACATCAATCGAGTCTGAAATAGCAACATTCGTTTATGATAAAGAAATTTCCATCAGACTTTTCTTTGATCAGGCTTTTTCTCCCCAAAACATCCAAGGTATTCTGCAACATTTAATGGAAATAAAGAGATTGATTTTGTGTTATCTTTATATGAAAATATATCAAAATCATTGTGGTAAAAAACAAAATGGATCTAAAATTTAAAAAGGACAGAAAATGAGTTTCTTTGATTGATTTCTGGTCGCAGAAAATGCTCACAATATGATTATTTAGTGAAGGAAAATCAATATGAAACATGTATGATCCATAAAATAAAGGTAAAGAAACCTACAAAGCTTAACCATAACAATAAAGGAAAAGCAATAGAAATGAAACCTTCTTTTATTATTATTAAACGATGTTTGCCTTTTCTAATTTCCATTGTGAACTTGTTTATACACTGTGTCCAAGAATGATTTGTACACTGTGTCTAAATTGCTAAAAAAAACAAAGTTTCTACACTGTCTCTCTCCAGTAGATGATGTAAGATAGCTGCATTATCTCTCTCCAGTAGATGATGTAAGATAGCTACACTGTCTCTCTCCAAAGATTATGTAAGATAGCTACACTGTCTCTCTCCAGTAGATGATGTAAGGTAGCTACACTGTCTCTCTCCAGTAGATGATGTAAGGTAGCTACACTGACTCTCTCCAGTAGATGGTGTAAGATAGCTACACTATCTCCAGTAGATGTAAGATAGCTACACTGTCTCTTTCTGGTAGATGATGTATGATAGCTACACTGTCTCCTGTAGATGATGTAAGATAGCTACACTGTCTCTCCAAAGATTATGTAAGATAGCTACACTGTCTCTCTCCAGTAGTTGATGTAAGATAGCTACACTGTCTCTCCAAAGATTATGTAAGATAGCTACACTGTCTCTCTCCAGTAGTTGATGTAAGATAGCTACACTGTCTCTCTCCAGTAGTTGATGTAAGATAGCTACACTGTCTCTCTCCAATATATGATGTAAGGTAGCTACACTGTCTCTCTCCAGTAATGATTTAAGATAGCTACACTGTCTCTCTCCAGTAATGATTTAAGATAGCTACACTGTCTCTCTCCAGTAGATGATGTAAGATAGCTACACTGTCTCTCTCCAGTAAATGATGTAAGATAGCTACACTGTCTCTCCAGTAGATGATGTAAGATAGCTACACTGTCTCTCTCCAGTAGATGATGTAAGATAGCTACACTGTCTCTCCAGTATATGATGTAAGGTAGCTACACTGTCTCTCTCAAGTAGATGATGTAAGGTAGCTACACTGTCTCTCTCCAGTAGATGATGGACGATAGCTAAACTGTCTCTCTCCAGTAGATGATGTAAGATAGCTACACTGTCTATCTCCAGTAGATGTAAGATAGCTACACTGTCTCTTTCTGGTAGATGATGTATGATAGCTACACTGTCTCCTGTAGATGATGTAAGATAGCTACACTGTCTCTCTCCAGTAGATAATGTAAAATAGCTACACTGTCTCTCCAGTAGATAATTTCAGATAGCTGCACTGTCTCCAGTAGATGATGTAAGATAGCTACACTGTCTGTCTCCAGTAGATGATGTAAGATAGCTACACTGTCTATCTCCAGTAGATGCAAGATAGCTACACTGTCTCTCTCCAGTAGATGATGTAAGGTAACTACACTGTCTGTCTCCAGTAGATGATGCAAGATAGCTACACTGTCTCTCTCCGGTAGATGATGTAAGATATCTACACTGTCTCTCCAGTAGATGATAGAAGATAGCTACACTGTCTCTCTCCAGTAGATGTAAGATAGCTACACTGTCTCTCTCCAGTAGATGATGTAAGTTAGCTACACTGTCTCTCTCCAATAGATGATGTAGGATAGCTACACTGTCTCTCTCCCTGATGTAAGATAGCTTCACTGTCTCTCTCCAGTAGATGATGTAAGATAGTTATACTGTCTCTCTCCAGTAGATGATGTAAAATAGCTTCACTGTCTCTCTCCAATATATGATGTAGGATAGCTACATTGTCTCTCTCCAGTAGATGAAGTAAGATAGCTACACTGTCTCTCTCCAGCAGATGATGTAAATAGCTACACTGTCTCTCTCCAGCAGATGATGTAAATAGCTACACTGTCTCTCTCCAGTAGATGCTGTAAGATAGCTACACTGTGTTCAGTCCTTAAGACTTCAGTGTTCTTAATGTTCTTTTTGCTGTTATGGTTGTTGGCATGTATCAAACTTAAATATTAAATAACTGAAGCAAAGTGAAGGTTGACTCTCACTTCAATTTCTGAGTCAACTGAGAAACAGCATATTTGGGACATTGATTATAGGTTCAGCGTGAGGAACCAAATTAGCCGAGGCATGTATTCCAATACAGGATATTCATTTGTTCACCACTTGGAAAGGGTGGCAAGTTGTAATAAGCCAAGATATAGAAATAAAAGGGAAATTTGTATGAAGCTCGCCTCCCAAGATCATTTAAATCCACCATCTTGAAATGTTCTGAAAAGACATGGAAAGGGTGGCATGTTTTAATAAGGCAATATATGTAAATAGGAGTTAAATACGCAAGACTCACCTATCATCTTAAAACTCTGAAACGCTGTATACTGTCTGACATAACTGACAGCGGTCTAGCTATATATATGATGGGCTTTGTGTGGCTGTGTTTATTCAAGTAGGATTAGAAATAAATTGAATGTTGTTTAAGGGCTCATCAATACAGTATAGGTTATTTAGAGCCGCCCCAGAGAGAGGGTAAGGATACATAGGAATCCGGGAACCGTGCCCTACTCTTATCGAATAGATTCCTATGGTTCTTTATTGTTCTCGGAGGATAGACAGATACACGGGACTGCCCGGTTTACGTCCCCATCCGACGGACGAGGCTAAGGGAAAGTGTCTTGCCCAAGAACGCACGGACGAAACTCAGTGGCACCACGGAGGTTGAACCCGGGACCTAGGGTTACAAATCCGCCACGCTACGGACTGCGCCACGCCAGCCCTCTAGGATTAGAATTTCTTTTGTAATTCAGTATGTAAAACATCCACTTTGTTTAACAGCGACTAGGAATGGAATTCCATATGTTTCTGTGTTCTGAGAAAATGTGTTAAAAAATAGTGTGTTTTATATTTGGAACAGTCTTATCTTTTCATGTTAGATATTTTTTATACTCAATGAGAGATACAAACCTTCTAAATCTCTTTTTTTACAGTATTGTATAAACTCAATCAGTTCACATTTTGTCAATCAGTGCGGTGTACAATTTAAGCCAACATTTTTAAAAATTAGATACAATTTAAAATCCGGAGATTATGTAGACTTAAATCCAGAGATCCGGAGAGCTAATGAAAGGCCTGGAGATTCCTGAATTGGCTGGCCTCTCCAACAAATTATCTTGGCCATAACTTCAATAAAAAGTATTTGACCTACGTTTATGAAACTTCACACACATTTTCATCTCACCTCAAGGAATGTTGTTACACATGTCCAATAACTCTAATTTGCATTTTACC
Organism: Cyrtodaria siliqua; assembly: GCA_037043455.1. Classification (NCBI taxonomy): domain Eukaryota; kingdom Metazoa; phylum Mollusca; class Bivalvia; order Adapedonta; family Hiatellidae; genus Cyrtodaria; species Cyrtodaria siliqua. The sequence continues at coordinate 113,668 of JAWPHD010001815.1, read as the reverse complement.
ACAGTTGTGCCCCTCTTCATAAAACTTTAACCTGCAACTAACCGATCTCATAACTGGCTGAAATAAGTACTCGGCAGGAGACACAAGTTTTACCCTTCAATATACAGAAGGGAACATAACCCTTAAGTCATATGAGTATGTTTTCTATATTTGGAAAAATACTGTTTTATACATTATATTTTTAATAATAGTATGCCTTGGATTTCAGTTCAGTGAAGTTCCGTGGACCTGATGGATCATTTACAGAAGAGATTGATGTTTCGGAGAAAAACGGTAACAAGAAAGATCAAACAGAAAGGAAGCTCCTGAAATGCAATATGTGTGACTTTTCTACAATGTGGAGGTGTTCTCTCTTACGCCATACAAGGGTGCACAACAACGAGTATTTTTTATGTCGGAAATGCCCTGCGAAATTCACCACGGCATATACGTTAAAAGAGCACAATGACCTTGCACATGGCACAGAGTTGTTATGCGCTCATTGTAGCAAAACTTTTAAAAGTAGAACTGGACTCATGGAACACAAGAAACTGATAGAAGGCAACTATCGCTATAAATGTGATGTATGTCACAAATCGTTCAGGGCCAAAAGTCAGTTTGAAGGTCATGTTAACGGCCATAGAAATTACAAGCCCTACAAGTGTGGGAATTGTAAAAAAGCATTTGCCTACAAGTCGTCATGCACACGGCATGAAGAATCATGTAAAAGTAAGACTGAATATAAGTGTGAGACATGTGGATTAAAGTTTTTAGAAAAGCAATATCTAAATGCTCACATGAAAGGTAAACATGGAGATAAGGTGAGGAGGTGTGAGAAATGTGGAGCAAGTTACAAGTGGGCAGCAAGTTTTTATCGTCACCTGAAAAAACACAAGTGAAATCAAAACTGATTGTAGAATGATTTTTTTGGGTATCATCTGTTGATTTGTAAATTTGTTATTGGTTCAGATCTTCATATGACTTTAAAATTAAATATGGTTGCGAAACATAACAGATAGCTATTAAAGTTAACTGTTTTCATAATAAAATAATTGATAAAACTTAATATGCATATTAATTGTCTTCCTTATTTATACAGTAATTACTTAAATGTTTTTAAGTGAATATGCTCTTTTTAAAACCAAGTGTCGTAAGTCCTTAAGTCATCCTGATGTGGATTATAGTCGTTTGCAAATAATGCATTTATAAGTCGGTCAATAGCTAGACATCATATATTCATCAAGTATTATTTATCTTTCTTATATCTTCCAAATCGTTGTCAAGCCAAGTGCATCTAAACAAATGAAATAGATTTTAAAGGGACACATGGCAATCTTGAAGTCTTTATCAAGCATGAAAATTATAGCCTCGATTTATTTATCCAGTATCATTTTTATCAAGTTTGAGTTTTCAACTTTTCTTTGTTATTCTACCATAGATTTGAATATGTAATATTATTGGTGAAATATAATCAAAAGTTAGTAATATGCAAAAAAAAAAATTCATTATACTATTCTTGTAATTAATATTAATGATTGAACAAATGCAGATTATGTAGAAAAACTGAACAGGACACCGTGAGTTTTTAAAAAATCAATATTGCCATGTGTCCCTTTGAAAGCTAGCATATTGCAATATTCTCTAACAAGTTTTATTTAAAAGGTTCTGAAAAAATGTGGATAAACAAAATACCACGAAGTTGGTATATAAGTATGACATTTAAAAAATTGCCAAAAAACAGATGGAGGTGGCCATCTTGGAACGATGACATCATCAAGCCAGTTTACCATAATGACATTGTATGCACATTTTATATGATTTTACATTTGCAGTGATTTTTAGCTCTACTGGCCAAGGGCCAGCAGAGCTTATGGGATCGTGTGTTGTCCGTCCGTCGTCCGTCGTCCGTCCGTCCGTCCGTTAACTTTTGCTTGTGTACACTCTAGAGGCCACATTTCTTATGCAATCATCATGAAACTTTGTCAGAATGTTTGTCTCAATGAAATCTCGGTCAAGTTCGAAAATGGGTCATGTGGGGTCAAAAACTAGGTCACTAGGTCAAATATTGGAAAAACCTTGTGTACACTCTAGAGGCCATATTTTTTACCCGAGCTTGATGCAACTTTGTCAGAATGTTTGTCTTAATTATATCTTGGTCAAGTTTGAAAATGGGTCACATGGGGTTAAAAACTAGGTCACTAGGTCAAATACTTGAAAAACCTTGTGTACACTCTAGAAGCCGTATTTCTGACCCAATCTTGATGAAACTTTGTCAAAATGTTTGTCTTAATTATATCTTGGTCAAGTTCAAAAATGGGTCACATGGTGTTAAAAACTAGGTCACTAGGTCAAACTTTGGAAAAACCGTGTGTACACTCTAGAGGCCATATTTTTGACCCGATCTTGATGAAACTTTGTCAGAATGTTTGTCTCAATGAAATCTCGGTCTAGTTAAAAAATGGGTCATGTGGGGTCAAAAACTAGGTCACTAGGTCAAATACTTGAAAAAACTTGTGTACACTCTAGAGGTCATATTTGTTACCCAATCTTGATGAAACTTTGTCAAATTGTTTATCTTAATTATGTCTTGATCAAGTTCGGAAATGGGTCACATGAAGTTAAAAACTAGGTCACTAGGTCAAATATTGGAAAAACCTTGTGTACACTCTAGAGGCCATTTTTTTGACCCGAGCTTGATGCAACTTTGTCAGAATGTTTATCTTAATTGTTTGTCTCAATGAAATCTCGGTCAAGTTCGAAAATGGGTCATGTGGGGTCAAAAACTAGGTCACTAGGTCAAATATTGGAAAAACCTTGTGTACACTCTAGAGGCCATATTTTTGACCCAAGCTTGATGCAACTTTGTCAGAATGTTTGTCTTAATTATATCTTGGTCAAGTTTGAAAATGGGTCACATGGGGTTAAAAACTAGGTCACTAGGTCAAATACTTGAAAAACCTTGTGTACACTCTAGAAGCCGTATTTCTGACCCAATCTTGATGAAACTTTGTCAAAATGTTTGTCTTAATTATATCTTGGTCAAGTTCAAAAATGGGTCACATGGTGTTAAAAACTAGGTCACTAGGTCAAACTTTGAAAAAAACGTGTGTACACTCTAGAGGCCATATTTTTGACCCGATCTTGATGAAACTTTGTCAGAATGTTTGTCTCAATGAAATCTCGGTCAAGTTCAAAGATGGGTCATGTGGGGTCAAAAACTAGGTCACTAGGTCAAATACTTGAAAAAAACCTGTGTACACTAGAGGTCATATTTGTTACCCAATCTTGATGAAACTTTGTCAAATTGTTTATCTTAATTATATCTTGATCAAGTTCGGAAATGGGTCACATGAAGTTAAAAACTAGGTCACTAGGTCAAATATTGGAAAAACCTTGTGTACACTCTAGAGGCCATATTTTTGACCCGAGCTTGATGCAACTTTGTCAGAATGTTTGTCTTAATTATATCTTGGTCAAGTTTGAAAATGGGTCACATGGGGTTAAAAACTAGGTCTCTAGGTCAAATACTTGAAAAACCTTGTGTACACCCTAGAAGCCGTATTTCTGACCCAATCTTGATGAAACTTTGTCAAAATGTTTGTCTTAATTATATCTTGGTCAAGTTCAAAAATGGGTCACATGGTGTTAAAAACTAGGTCACTAGGTCAAACTTTGGAAAAACCGTGTGTACACTCTAGAGGCCATATTTTTGACCCGATCTTGATGCAATTTTGTCAGAATATTTGTCTCAATTATAGCTTGCTAAAGTTCGAAAATGGGTCACACAGGGTCAAAAACTAGGTCACTAGGTCAAATACTTGAAAAACCTTGTGTACACTCTAGAGGCCATATTTCTGACCCGATCTTGATGAAACTTTGTCGAAATGTTGTCTTAATTATATTTTGGTCAAGTTCGAAAATGGGTCCCATGGGGTCAAAAACTAGGTCACTAGGTCAAATACTTGAAAAACCTTGTGTACACTCTAGACATCATGTAGTACGACTCGATTCATCAATGGTATAACAGCCAGTAGAGCGTTCACAGGCCCTCTTGGGCCTCTTGTCTTTGCTTTAAATGATATTTATCAATATGCCACATGGCAAAAGGGCTTGATGACATAATCATTTCAAGGTGGCCACTTCCATTTGTTTTTTTGCAATTTTTTATTGGTAATATCTCCTTTATTTGTTTAAGTTATTTTGATAATTTGTTCAACCTGTTTTAAGTTTTATTAGAACTCTTTTAAGTAAAACTTGTTCGAGAATAGTGCCACAACCCCGTTAAAGGTAACAGTAATACAACACTTTTGCAAGTGTCCTCTGCCATGAAGTAACTAAATGGTGCAAGCAAACATGAATCCATGTGACCAATGGGAGATGGGGAAATCTTTGTAGTGTACACAAAATATGATTCATTCATGGTGTGCCTTGTCTTAAGTCAAAAGATGGGTATTTCGTATGTATATAATAAGGAATCAAAATCAGGATATGATCGTTAACCAAATTTTAAAAGCAATATTTGTTAAATTGTAAGACAAGCTGCCTTAACAAGGTAATTATGATTAAGACAAAGTTTATCATCTTTCAAAAGAGTTTCAAGATTCCATTAATACATTCATAACAGTCTATTTATTTAAATCATTTTAAAATTATTTTATATTTTGAATTTTGTGATTCTTTGTATGAAGGAACTCATTACTCCAGGAGAGATACCAAGTCTAAATCTGTTTCTCACAGCATTTTAATAGCATAAAGTGATGTCATAAAACCAGGAAGTGATGTCCTTATTAAGTGATGTCATATACTAGAAACAACTAAATAAAAACATGAATAATAATAATAATAATAAGTTCTTAATTTCACGAACGTACAACTCATTAAGATTATGCAAACAATTGCATAACACTTACCTTCCAGGAGTCCTTCTGATAACAATATTAATAAATGATATAGAGTGAATACATTTGTTTGTTTGTTTGTATGGTGTTTTACGTCATTTTCAACACATGCAAAGTTATATATGACAGTCTTCGAATTAACCCACTAGCGCCCGAAGCCATGGGCTAGTAAACTCTCATTCGGGCTAGTGAATTTTTTTTAATTTATGTAGTCCCGCTAAAGGAAAATGTACGGGTTTTCACTGAGTATGTAAGAATTCGGGCTAGTGACTCAAAAATGTTAATTCAAAGTCTGTATGACATAGTGAATTGTAATTCTGAGAAATGTTGGAGAAGACACTGATAGTAATAGGCAATTGTTTCAATTCATGAAGCATTTTGATTGGTTTAACAACGAAACATAGCTTATCTTTACTTTCTGAAACAAATACTCTACACATAATAAATTTACTGAAGAATCTAAATTTCAGAATGTATTGTTTGTTTCTATAAAAGGTTTGAATAATTTTAGTTAATATGTTTCCATTCTGAGTAAAACTCATAAAAATATTGTTATATTGATCTCTTGGAAGAGCTCCTATCAGTATAACAGAACTGTACACCATTGCTCATATTAATCACGAGAACCGCTGCTTCTGAAAATCCGATCTGCCCACTACAGTACAGGATAGGCCTGGAATCTTGTAAATTGAACGTTCACAAACAGTGTGTTAACGACTTCGTCAATAGTGGTTACTGGTCCTGCTGGATTTGGTGTTAGGTACACCATTGAAAAATTATTGAGAAAACAATTTCAGAAGGAAACATTACAATTGTAAGCAAGCGAATCCTCATGGATTGAAGGTACGATGTGCATGTGCAATGAAATGAAAATCAAAAGAAAATACTTGCTTCACTTAACGTTAAGGTAGGTATAACTAAGCTTCAGTTTGACACCTCTTACAACTATCTGTACACATCTTTTATGAATCGCATCTATAGCCGGGATGGTAAAGAAGCCGTGTTTGAAACCATCTCACCGTTTCACCGATGTTAGTTTGAATCCCACTGGGAGCTCGACTCATGAGAGTGTCGATTCTTACGGATGGCGGGAGGTGACAGTACTGGTTCTACCCAGGAAAAAGTGGGTGGTCTGCTTTCACTGAAAACCAACCGTCATATGTAGCCTAAAAAGGGCTGTAAATGATGTAAAACATTTCAACATCAACAACATCTTTATATTCAAAACATATGAAAATAATACCTTCTTGTAATGAAGGTTATCTTTTATGTATGCTTGTTATACTGCCACAACGAAGTTTGAGAGAGGGTATAAATTATAGGAGATATGCGGCAGGCGGTCTGTTGGTCTGTCGGTCGGTCTGTTGAATCTTGGGGAGCGAACTACTTCTACCATTTTCAAGATATGGAATTAAAACTTTGCGTACATGATCAACATGCAGTGCAGATATGCGTGACACAATTTCGGTATGGCTAGCTCAATTCCATGCAGAGTTATTGCCCTTGCACTTAGTAAAAATTCTGTCGGTCATTCGGTCTGTCTGTTGAGTCTTGTGAAGCAAACTACTTCTACCATTTTCAAGATATGGAATTGAAACTTTGCATACATGATCAACATGAAGTGTATATGTGTGTGACACAATCTTTCTTTGGCTCAGTCATTGCCATGCAGAGTTATTTCTCTTGAACTTAGTCAAAATTACTATTCAGCATATGCAATACTGTGGAGCGAAATACTCCATCAGTTATTAAGATATTGAATTGAAACTTTGTGTACATGATCATCATGAAGTGTAGATGTGCATGACATTGCTTTATTCAGCTTTATTTATGCAATCTTGTGGAGTGAACTGCTGTTACAGTTTGGAAGATATTGAATTATAACTTTGTGTACATGATAAACATGAAGTGTACATATACGTGACACAGTTTTGGTGTGGCTCAGTCAATGCCATGCAAAGTTATTGCCCTTGTTCTTATTAAAAATTGTTTGCAGGGGTATTTATCACCTTCAGTGATAGTTCTAGTTTTCCTATTAAAGGGACACATGGCAATCTGATTTTTTTAAAACTCAAGTCTCGCTAGTTTTTCTGCATGACTTGTGGTCAATAATTAATATTAATTATACTACTAATATCAATATTGTTGATAATAATGTACCAATATTATATATATATTATATTTCAACTTATGATAAAATCAGTGAAAAACATTGAAAATGAAATATTTTATTTAATTATATGCAAGTAGGTTTAAAGTGAAAATGATACCCAGGATATATAAATGGAAACAATAATTTCAATGCTTGATGTACCATGCGTCCCTTTAAAGGATCAAGTTAATAATTTATACTATTTTCAATGATAATAAAACAAGCTCAGTTTTGTATATCATTTACCAGAACATGTCCCATATATATGGCTGATCTGGCTATCAAAAGTCCATTATTTTGTCAGTAGAGTGCTTCAAGGTCATTGACATCTTGTTAAGAATCAAAATTTTAATATTATTTATATAATACGTAATATACTTATTTTTTATAAGTGGTCAGGATAGTAAAGCCGCTCCGTCTAAAACTTGCTCGCCTCTCGACGCTGCGAGTTCGAAACCCACTGGGAGCTGGGCATGTCAGGTGAGAAGGTGTTGATTCCTACGGATGGCAGAAGGTATACAGTACTGATTCTACCCAGGAAAAGTGGGGTGGTCTGTCTTTACAAGTCGCCTTTACAACAAAAAAATCAACCATCAAATTATGACCTAACAATGACGAAAAACAGATAAATTATTTATATAAGTAAAAGTATACACTTAGAATAGAATAGAATTTGTTTTATTATCCTCGTCAATAGGTCAAGGACGGGTCGAGGGAATCCCGCCGTAGACCTTACAATTTTCATGATAGTTCATGCTTTAAGTCTGATACAATGACGTGACAGTGTCATAAAGTCATATAACAACACACAATAGCATGACAAGCAATATACACTATTTAAATGTAATTTTCGTTCTTAATACCCTTCAACAAAGAGTTGTTGTTTGGCTCTGCATATTTTGAGGTGTTGTGGTCTTGATAACGTTTTTCATTTGTAGGTTATGAAAACATTGATAATATTCATAAATAAACCTTTTATCGCAAAATGAACTAAAACGTTTATGACGGGGTTCTAATATTTACCCCACAGTAATATGTTTTCGACAGTCTTGCGCATGATTTTATAATATTCATAAATAAACCTTTTATTGCAAAATGAACTAAAAAGTTTATGATGGGGTTCTAATATTTACCCCACAGTAATATGTTTTCGACAGTCTTGCGCATGATTTTAGAGTTCACATTGTGAAGCAGTGTATAAGCCAGCAACCGTGCAGCTCGTCTTTTGCACGGCTGTTTTTTAAAAATAGTGGTCAATATTCGAAGGAGTGGGTGGGTGGGGTAAACAACACTTCCAAACTCTTACTTTCTCAATATTGTTATGTTTTGTATACATTTATAGATTTACATGTATAGAAGAAAGATGATCTAAAATGCACATTTTTCACCTTTATCTGCGAAAATAAATTACCCAAGAGAACCCACTTGTCGCAAATAGGTGCGTAATGCATATTAGCAAATTATTTTGCACACCCTGTTTGCATATTTGCACACCCAGTTCTTGAACTTCTGCCTTATACACTTTTGTGAAGTTTTGTTTACAAACACAAGCAAATGCTATCACTAATGTTTTTGAGAAAAATTTACATTCCATTAGTAATTTGAAAAAAAAACAACTCCACTACCCGTTAATGAACCTTAAAGTAATCTGGGGGATACTGTTTTGTGCCCAGTATGCAAAGGAGCCCAAGATTGTCTCTCGGCGAAACTCCTTTAAATAAAGCAAAGTGTGTCTGTATATGTCCCTGTGAATATAAAATTGTTGTGTTAAAATAAGTTCATCTAGTTTTTATAGTGTGAAATTTTGGCTGTCAAAAACCGTCAAAAACATATTAACCGTACATGTACGATGTGTACCCTTCATAATGTTTCGAATGAGATCTCATGTTCGAGCATACTAAGATTGAGTACGTTTTAATTTTATTTCAGGAAAGTTTGGGATTTATCTTTAGTTCTAGAGAAAATCTTTGAATTTAAAATTCCTTGTCCTGTATGCTTAGAATTACGGTTACGCTGTTGAAAACCATTGACGCCAGGTTGAGTCCCATTACGTAGTCCCACCTTAACTCCATTAAGCGATGGGAAAGCTTATATTAGCAGCATTTTATGATGGATATTTCGACAAGAAAACATGTTTAAAAACTTTTTTTTCTAAACAAATGCGATAACCAGTGTTTAACACTACCTATTAAATGTTTTAATTTTACAATATGCAAACATTTTAAGCCGAAATAACTTTTATTTCAAACCCCAGCCAACCCCGTTTTCGCTTCTCGTAGAAGGGGTTGGGTGGGGTAGGAATGTTAATACTCGGACCATGTAATGCATATTTATTTAAATGCGGCTACCTACCTCATGCCTTATAATTTTTTTCCAGTAAAGTTATGATATACATGTTTAGCCTACGGACAACAATAGACTGGCAAACTTGAAATCATTAATTACATTTCTATTTCAGATTAAAATCAAAATATGGGTCCTTTGCTGAACTTGACAACACATCGTCTTTGTGTACTGTATGTGGAAAAACATTCAAGTCAAGAGCAGGTTTACTAAAACATATGCTAGTAAAACACCCTCAAGAAGGCGCGGCCTTGAAACACAGGTGTGTCATATGCGGTAAGGCGTACATGGAGAAGCATCAGCTTAGGGCGCATACAGTCAAACACGGCGGGGCAACGTATAACTGTAGACAGTGTGATAAACGCTTTACGACTAATTACGCTCTGGGGAGACATGTTTCAAGTGTACACGAACATATCAATTATATATGTCCGATATGTGGATGTTTATTCTCGTTGAAGGGTGTTCTTCAAGACCATGTAGCAAGCAAACATAGTGAAATGCATAGGTACAAGTGCAAAGTTTCATCATGCAATGCAAAGTATAAGTGGAGGACCAGTCTTGTGCGCCATGAAAAAACCCAGCATTCCTGAATAAGGTTTTTATGTTAAACAATGATAAAACATACATGAATATGTTGATTTGATGTTAAACAAAAATGATGTAAATGGTGACATGTTGGTTTAATGTTAAACGAGAGAAACGCCTGGTGGCGTTAAAGCCGGGCTTTCCAAAATGTGAAAGATGAGTGCCTGTGTGTTTGGCGAAACTCATACTTTAATAGAGCTTTTCTAGATACTGTGAATTCATTAATATTCGTGAAAGATTTAATTTCGTGGATTTCGAAGTTGACCCGAACCACGAAATCAAATCTCCACGAATGTTTAATGCCAAGAAGTTTGAATAATGGGTACAAAAACGGCCTTGATTCGGAATCCATAATGTACAGTACCGCATAGCAGTTTTGGATTCATCATTTAGTCAATAACTATTGAACGAGGTTGTATGTTGTCAGAAAATAAGGTTTATGTATTTATTAAACTTTTATTTTGAAAATAAAAAACAAAAACATGAGTGTTTGTTTTAAACTTTTCAAAGCACGTATACCGATGTTTACGTTCGCAGTTGTGTACTAGTAAATCGTTCACGAATGGTATTAACGTGTGTTATCATTGTCATCTATTACCGAGTACTTAGTATTATTTGTTCGACAACTGGGTGGGTTCTCAATGAATTGAACACAGAAATTATTTGTTATATTTTATCAACAAGAACATACTTGAAACGGAAATAACACGAATACAAATCGTATTTTGAAAACAAGAAAAAAATAGCTGTCGAAATTTGTATCTTTTAAATGACTCAAGCGGTATTAGCTGAGATAAAATGTAACAAATCAATAAACCAGTCAAAGGTACATCTTACGCATGACTGATTACTAGAATACAAAGGCAATAATTAGTAAGGTTAAGCAATGGTGTCAGACATAATCTCCATTAATTGGATGTGTTTAATGTTTAATGACCCATGGTTAATTGGGCAATTTGACACCAGACAGGTCTGCCAGATGTTTTTTCCACTAGGCTAACATGGACAAATTTATGGATGTTTTTTTTTCTTTTCAAAAATCAGAAATGTGCGAATTTATGTCTCCTCGAAATTATCTTTTTGGAAAGAACTGCGAAATTTATTGCCCTTGAAATTAAATGATTCCACAGTAGTTTGTTTTTTTGGGAGTGGGAGGATGCTTTAATGTTGAAAACCTAGTTTTCATTTTCAGCACATGATGTTTGGTACATGTCAGCAACTTACTGTCCAAGTTTTATAATAATTGCACTTGGCAATGCTGAGATATACAAAAACGTTGATGCCCGTATAACAAAGTTAAAAAGGTTAACATAACATATACTTTAGAGAAAGTAGGTCATACAGACCCAGTTTTCAGGGTATGGTCAGTGCTTGATGAGAGGAAGGTGCTGTTAAACTTTAATGAAGATAGAACATGATAATGCTGAGATATAACAAAAACTTAATTCCCCCTGCCCAAAACTTGAACAAAAAGGTGAATGTAATGCATATTTTGGAGAAATTAGGTCATAGTGACACCTAGTTTTTAGTGCATGGTCAGTGCTTGATGAGAGGAAGGTGCTGTTAAAGTTTGATGAAGATTGGACATGGTAATGCTGAGATATATAGAAAACATAAAATGTTGACGCCAGCCAGCCCACAGGAACTGGTCACTTTTAATTTTTGCCTTCTATTATTATAATTGTCTATAAAGGACTTTAATGGGAAATTTTGGAAAATGCTGGTGTTCTTTTTCAGAGGTCAAGCAGACGTTCGAAACAATCTCAGTTACATGCACACTATATACTAACATGTGCAGAAATAAATTTCCTATCCAACAATACCTTTCTTCCTACGATCCCTTGTAAATTCCCTGAGATATCCGAGTTCAAAGTCACCAAAGTGCAATTTCAAGCTGCTCGTCGTTTGTCTATGTCCCCTATGTAAACAAATGAAATTTACCGAAAATCAGGTGTCCGTTAATTCCGTTAATTTCGGCGCAGTATTCCAGCTTCAAATCACAACCAATTCACTAAAGTAAAGAACCGATACGTAAATAAATCCATATTTTATCAGTTTGCATAGTCCGTATCACGAGAAAGTCACACAACAACGAGTATTTCGCCACTTGTTATCGGCACTAGCAGACTTTACAAATGAAACCGCCATTTTCAAATGAATTACGGGGCCGAATGACGTCATAATGCGAACCTAACAGCTATGGTAAAAAAAAATACTTTTTAAAATTATTCTTGAATATATTATTAAATACGCTTGTGCTTATCCATAACACTATTATTGATTATAATAGTGTTATGGATAAGCACAAACGTATTTTCTAATATATTCAAGAATAATATTAAAAAGTAAAAATACTTACCATAGCTGTTAGATTCGCATCATGACGTCATTCGGCCCCGTAATTCATTTGAAAATGGCGGTTTCATTTGTAAAGTCTGCTAGTGCCGATAGCAAGTGGCGAAATACTTGTTGTTATGTGACTTTCTCGTGATACGGACTATGCAAACTGATAAAATATGGATTTATTTACGTATCGGTTCTTTACTTTAGTGAATTGGTTGTGATTTGAAGCTGGAATACTGCGCCGAAATTAACGGAATTAACGGACACCTGATTTTCGGTAAATTTCATTTGTTTACATAGGGGACATAGACAAACGACGAGCAGCTTGAAATTGCACTTTGGTGACTTTGAACTCGGATATCTCAGGGAATTTACAAGGGATCGTAGGAAGAAAGGTATTGTTGGATAGGAAATTTATTTCTGCACATGTTAGTATATAGTGTGCATGTAACTGAGATTGTTTCGAACGTCTGCTTGACCTCTGAAAAAGAACACCAGCATTTTCCAAAATTTCCCATTAAAGTCCTTTATAGACAATTATAATAATAGAAGGCAAAAATTAAAAGTGACCAGTTCCTGTGAGCCAGCCAGCCCCCTGCCCAGTTTACGGCAATCTATAAGCCGATATTTTTTTCAAAGACCCGGCTAACTATAATGACGTGAATGCGGACATGTTGATTAATTTTGTTGCTGAACAATAATGACGTGAATGCGGACATGTTGATTTAATATTAAACAATGATGACTTGAATGTGTGTGTTGATTTTGTTGTTGAACAATAACGTGAATGCGGACATGTTGATTTGATGTTAAACAATGATGACGTGAATGTGAACATGTTGATTAGTTGTTAAACAATAATGACGTGAATGCAGACATGTTGATTTGATGCTAAACAATACAGGTATGTGGTCATATTGATTTGTTGTTGAACAATAATGACATGAATGCAGACATGTTGATTTGAGGATATGAATGTGTATGCTGATTTGTTGTTGAACAATAAGTAATAGATAGAGTATGGTTTCATTGAGTTGGTTCATTTAAACATCAAGATGGGCGTAGCTAGCCCATCGAGGTGTTTAAATTAACCAACGAGATGAAACCATACTCTATATGTTTTGTAGCATGTCCATTTCAGCTCTATTTCAGTTATTCTAACTGTTATTCTCACTGTTATTCTCACAGTTATTCTGACAGGTCTTATTTTCAATTAAACGATTTACACCTGTGCCTGAACAACGTGAATTGTCTGTGACCATGCTACAATGACGTTTATGTATATGTTGATTTGTTGTTGAACAATATAATGATGTGAATGGGCACATGTTGATTTGATGTTAACCAATGATGACGTGAATGTGTATGTTGATTTTTGTTGAACAATAATGATGTGAATGCAGACATATTGATTTGATGTTAAACAATGATTACAGGAATGTGAACATATTGATTTGTTGTTGAACAATAATGACATGAATGCAGACATATTGATTTGATGTTAAACAATGAAGACATGAATGTGTCTGTTGATTTGTTGTTGAACAATTATGACGTGAATGCAGACATGTTTGATGTTAAACAATGATGACGTGAATGTGAACATGTTGATTTGTTGTTGAACAATGATGACGTGAATGCGGACATGTTGATTTGTTGTGGAACAATAATGACCTTCACTTTTTTATGTACCAATTATATCACTGCTATCAATCCTGTGTTTGTAATCGTTGTAATCATTAATTGACAAAGCATGACTGTTTTAGCTCCACCCCGCATAATATTCTTAGAAGTGGGTGGGGCAGAGTTTTTAAGTGTCAGTTATATTAATGATCTCAAAACAGGGTCTCATCTGACTTCAAATTCAGCAGGCTGGAAAAAAAAATCATAATAAAAGGTCTTTGTGAGTATTATAGGGAGTACGTCGGGCTTGTTTAAGAAGAATATAAAACTATAAAAATGTTCTCTGTCATGATAAAAATGTCACAGCAACCAAAGTATACTGATAGCTCCATGATGTTCTGGTCCAAAACTTGAATTCACCATATGTTTTTATGGAATGAGCTGGTGTAAAGGGGGTACATCAGTCTTAGTTTTGTGGATTAGGGATCTGGCTTAAAATTGACAAATGATGATATTTCATATTCCAAAGGGTCAAAGTATAATGAATGAGCCTAGAAATGACTTCTTATTTCCAACTAAATTCATTCTGCACATTAATATATGCTATCCTAGGTTACCTACCAGGGTTAATTAAGCAATTTAAGCCCAATTTCATTCAAAATTTATGGTGAATTCAAATTAAAGTCCTTGTTGACTTTGTGCTAACAATATTATATTTACTTGTTTATATACCCGTTGACGGGCATTTGTTGATTTACATGCATAGTTTATATAACCCTTATCATCCCTTATTTTTTAATAGTTTTATCTTTATATATTTACATTAATTTTTAATTAATACTTCATTTCTTCATTTTTTATCAATTTTTTTGCACAATATGACCTATTTATGTGTCGACGTGCCGTAAAACACCATTCATTCATTCATTCCATATTTGGATTGATATGTCGTTTTTATCAATTGAATTGGAATATTTTTAAAATTTTAGATTTCTTTAGAAAAATCCTGATGTACCCCCTTTAAATTAACCATTGTGCGTAACTTTAGATAGTACATAATACTGCACAAAATAAATTACCTTGTAGATAAGTGGTCCTTGTTAGGTTCATTTATTATGTTAAGGCCCTTTAAAATAGAAAATGTCATTATTTGTCAGTTTTCATTTGGATCACTAGATACCACAGAAAGCATGATGTACTACCTTTAAACTGTATCCTTGAAATCTAGATTTGGAAATAAATGTAGACATTGAGAGAAAATAAACATAAAATAATCTTCTTTGATGCTTTACATTTAGAATACATACATGTACGTACCTAACTTCATCAAACTAATGTCATAAGGCCCATGTTAGCCAGTAGAGCATCCACAGGCCCTCTTGGCCAATTTATTTACATGCTACAAGACATATATGTTATTATAATATACTGGTATATGATATAGGCAAATATTATGATCTCCTCAACAAAAGTCACATGACCATACACATCTATGTATGTCAAGGTCACAGTTGAGGTTAATTTGTTTGATTCAAAAGTCATTTTTGGGTCATGAAACCTTATAGCTGTGCAAATCTTAGCTCCTGTGGTTTTATATTCTCTACCTTCCATAGAGTAAGATATATGGAATACTAGTAATTCATTCCACTGACTTTGACCAGGTTTCTGAAGACATATCACATGCAATGCCTGCCTTATGAAAAAAACACCATAAATTATTTCAATTGAGTAAAGCTTTATACATGATTGTAACCACACACGCATGCATAAATCCTGCCAAATATAACAAGCAAGGTTTTACGCAAGCGTAAAATGGCTGCCAGGAGAAAATAGTATATAGTGATGGAAATTTCTATATATACACATCATGACATGTACACTTCTCAAAACTGCTAACTACACCGCTACGTTTTGGGTTATATATATCGATGGGTTGAATGTTTTTCAATAAAATAAAAAGGAAATACCAATTCAATCATTTTTACATCATTTCATTTTATTTTTTTCATGGGCAATGCTAGAACTAAACCACAATAAGCAATTACAAACGACCCATGTAAACACTAAAGTCACACTTTTCATTTCTTGTTCATAAAAGTGTGACTTTAGTGTTTACATGGGTCGTTTGTAATTGCTTATTGTGGTTTAGTTCTAGCATTGCCCATGAAAAAAATAAAATGAAATGATGTAAAAATGATTGAATTGGTATTTCCTTTTTATTTTATTGAAAAACATTCAACCCATCGATATATATAACCCAAAACGTGAGCGGTGTAGTTAGCAGTTTTGAGAAGTGTATAATGTATACATGTACCTGAACAATAGTTGGTTTAACTGATTATGTAAAATGTTGCATTCATTTAGTATAATTTTGGGCATTTAAAAATGGCATTTCATATTCAATTTCAGGTTCCATATTGGCGATTTTCTTTCTATTACCTTTGGAAAAGAGACGTTTCCAGTTGTTGTAAGTATTTTGAGATCTTAATGGAATTAAATGTTGAAGTGTTGTTTTTAGACCTACTGGTCTGAGACCAGGGAAGCTAAATATGTGAAGGCACGTTGTCAATCATCTGTGCACGCTAATTCATGTGAAGCACGCTAATTCGTGTGAACATGGTAACTTCAGTAACAATATTGGATTTTCACTAAATTTGATTTGAAGTTTTGTTTCAAAGTTACTAGCTGCCATATTGATTTAAAAAAAACATGAGCAAATTTCAGCTTATGAATGCAATATTATAACTTAAATTAACTATCCAGCCAGCAACAACCGACTTTTACAACTTATGCACACCATTTTTAAACCCACTGATGACAATTAAGGTATATGTATAACTTAAATATTTTGAGAATCCAAACTCTATAAACACAATATAACCGGATTAAACCAGCCGGGCCAAACACCAAAACTGAACCATCGAATTAAGGGTTACCAACTCATAATTCATTTTACGCATATTCAGTCACGGATGTTTTAGGAACCTGTGAAAAAATATATACTTTTAATTGGTACGTATACATTATTATATGACCTGAACAACTGGATAGTGTTTTGATAAATAGTTTTGTACTGTTTTTTCGGTTATTGGGCGGGTTAGTTTCTTTAAGTGAGTAGATTCATTTTTCTAGGGGAAGGCAGAGGGTTTTTTGTTCATGCTCATTAAAGGTCTTCGTCATGAGCCCTGCATTGTTTCAGGTGCCATCTCGCTCATATCACTAGAGCAGTGGCAGAAAAACAATAACGTGGCTCCAGCGTAAATGGAGTGTCTACAATAGAACTTGCAGCAACTCTGCAGTTCAGGGTGAGAAGGTTCTAGGCCTGTTCTCCATATTTTATCTCGATGTACATGGAGAATGAGCCTGGCATGTTCATTCCTTTTAGGCGCCATATAACCTTTCATGCATTGATGCGCCTTAAAACCCCCATTCAATTCATTTTTCTAGAAATTTGAAATAAAGTTTTGATCTACTTTGCATGTTAGGATGAAGCAATTCCTCGGTATATAATGTACCATCTTTATGGGGCAGGTCTAAATAACCTAAGTTAATGTATTGATGAACTGTTAAACAAGCATTGTTGGTTGACCCAAGTTTACGATGCTTGTTAGTCTACTCTTGAATTAAATTGATAAAAAGTCACGTCAACATTTTTTTTCTGGATGCTGGTAAATGTTTTAATGATATACAAGTTTCTATACTGTCCCAGAGATCAAGAAGTTTAGAAGTCACATATTTCCACACTTTATACTGTTCAAAAGTATTTTTGAAATGTTTCTGTATTTGCAATGTGTCATTAAAGAACGATTTGCAAATATTAAAATCATTTTAAATATACAACATGAAACTACTTATGAATCATAATTCTGGAAATTTGTTATTCTGTTTATTTCATAGTTCTTAATTCTGCCTAGGGGGTTTGGCACCTCCGCGCCTGGGATAGTAAAGACGCATAATTATAAAACTGTCTCGCCTCTAACTGCTGCAGGTTCGAATCCCACAGGGATTGTCAAGTGAGAAAGTGTCGATTATTATGGATGGCGGGAGGTATACATTACTGGTTACCCTGGAAAAATGGGGTGGTCTGTGTCTACAACAAAAAAATCTACTGTCATGATTTTATGGCCTAACATGTGCTAAAAATTACATAAAGCACCATTCAAACAAATTGTCAGTCTGTGGTATATTTTGGACACGTGTTAAATAATATGTGGGCATGATGCACCTTATGTGCATCTTCTATATCAGTGGTACTGAGGTGGAGAGCATGTTCACCTCTGAATCCAGAGATCACAGGTTTCAGCCTCACTAACACCACCGAGTTGCATTAGTGTAACATTAGTGTATCATTAGTGTAACATAAGTGTATCATTAGTGTAACATTAAGCAAGACACTTCCTTAGCCTTGACTATTGGTTGGGGCATTAACCGTGTGGCCCTGTTTATCGGGGTCTAACCTCTGAGCATGTTAAAGCACCACAGAAATCAATTTGATATTGAGAATAAGGGTAGGTTTAACCAATTCCTATTTATCCCTCCTCTCTCTCCTGGGCAGCTTGAAATAACAGTATGTAGATAGCCGTTAAACAGCAATTCAGTTCTCCTAAAATTGTGCCTGCTTATAATAATAAAAATAAAAACAATTTGTATAAAAGACTTCATTCAATGAGATAACTCCTTTAAAACAATTCAATCTTCCACGAGGCCCTCAAGCAATATTGAGCTTTCAGGTAACGTATCTGCCTTCTTATTTATTGCAGATTGTGGAGACACCTTGGGGAATGGAGCAGTTACCTTCTGATGGAATTTGGATTCAGTATTTTAGGACCTGTGGGAAAAAATGGATACTGGAAGAAAAGATATATTTTTTGGAATACAAAGACATTGTTAAAAAGCTTGTATCCCCAACATTGTCATGCGCTGGATCCAGAATATTTTATGAGTTCATGGACTTGTAAAAGACTGAAAGCATTATCATTATCTAATGGAACTGGATCAACTTTTAGTTTTGAACCCTTTTGCTGCCAAAGGACAAGGTATGATAAGGGGGTATTTTGGCCCCATATATTCAAAATGCAAAAAAATAATATTTACATATAATCTGTTGTGCATGTTGAAGTAAATCATTATTCTATCTTCAAAATATATTTTTATTATTTAATATATCAAGAAGAATTAATAGGGTCTCAAAAAATGGCATTTTTAGTAATTTTGTTATATTTGGTAGATCTTGGACCTTTCTGTGCAAGATTTTGATCCTAAAAATATACAGCGCACCTCAGAGCACACACAGATTTTTGGCTGATGATGCATCCCTATCAAGTACATGTTTCAACAAAAAATCAGCTGTGCTCGAGGGTGCGCTCTGTATTTTCAAGACCAAAAACTGATCGAAAAATGCTGAAAATGAACAAAAATGTCATTTTTTAAAAGAAAAGGCCTCCTTTGAGAGTCTCTTAAACACATTTAGATCCTTCAAACGTACCTGTAATGAGTTTTAATATTGATTCAGTTCATTTGTAGCTAAACTAGATATTCAAAACTTGTGCAGTAACACTTTCAATATTGCCAATTTTGTCCCTTATCATACCTAGTCCTTTCAAATGTCCTCTGCTAAAATTTGAATTTTAATTACGTTCCGGAAATATTTTATATACACGTAATTAAAACTTTCTTACCGAGTGGTGACCAGTGTAACCCATGATCAGCCTTCACATTATGTGTGCGATGAACTGTGTTTACACTGTTAGTGAAAATTCAATGTTTTAGACTGGTAGCTAAAGGGTTAAAGAAGAAAAAAAGACAATTTAGATTCATTGTTTATTGTTGTACATGTGTTGTATAGATTTGTTTTATTCCCATTTAAAGATAAAAACATCTGCTTTGAATTAAATACTGGTAGTTGAATTCAGTCTTGATCAACATTAAGTGTTTGAAAAAAAAAGAAGACAATTTACACACATTGTTGATAGTTGTATGAGTTTAGTTGTATTTTTGTTTTTAATTATGCCCCCACTTGTGGGTGGGGGCACAACACACAAGTGGGGGCATACATGTACAAGTGGGGGCATACAGATTTGCACTTGTCTGTCCGTATGTCCCAAAAACTTGTGTCGTGCAATCCTCCATAACTATTTTTTCAAAGAAAAGAATTATGGAAAAGTAGCATTAAAAGATCCCACCCTTCTCAACACACACATACAGAAGTAAGACATACAGTGAAGTATCAATATAAACATTTCGAGAAAGGAGATGCCATGAACATATATAATAGGAGACAACAGAGGGATGGCCTTGGAATGCCCAGTCATAAAAAAGCATCTCATCGAAGCAGACTTTTACCAGATTTTGACCAATCTCTACCCAGAATCAATTGACTCTGTCAACGTCAAAGAAAGTAGGGCAAACAGTTAGGTCATGTGATTATTCAAAAAAGTTGTGACGAT
This sequence comes from Cyrtodaria siliqua, assembly GCA_037043455.1. Classification (NCBI taxonomy): domain Eukaryota; kingdom Metazoa; phylum Mollusca; class Bivalvia; order Adapedonta; family Hiatellidae; genus Cyrtodaria; species Cyrtodaria siliqua. The sequence continues at coordinate 93,296 of JAWPHD010001815.1, read as the reverse complement.
GTTTATAATAAATCCTTTTGCATTATCCGCAAATCAATATTTTCAAATTGTTTTTCTATGAGTTAATTTTTTTGGTAATTTTCTGCTATCAAGCTTCAGTTTGAAATGTTTACATATGCGTATCGATTGAGGAGACCTAAGTACGTATTATTTTGGTAGTAAAATAGTCCCGATTAAAACTAAATTGTTTTCATGCATTATTTCAAATCTTGCAACATGTAATTTGCAGATATTCGGAAAATTATATTTACAAAAGAAATAAATAAGTTTCAGGGGAAAAAAATATTTCAATTGAACTGATTTTACCAAAATCTTGTAATTTAGTAGTTAGCAGAGATATATGTGAGTGCAAGGAACTATAACGCTTTGTGGAGATTGGATTTTGACGGCCAACAATCATGTATTGAGAATATGTGATATATACATGACAGTCCACAAGGTTGACATGTGTCTGTTAAGAAAGTCTTTACTCAAAAATGAATGACTTCAAGGTTTGAATTACATTATTAATTTATGTGCTATTTCATCTTTCATCTTTGGTCACGGGGCAAAGAATAGGGCCACTGCAGATTCCTTTTGAGGGGTAGGCAGAGGGGTAGAATCCCCCCAAATTCATGTTCATTTTATCATTTTTTGTTCATGTTCATTAAAGGTCTTCATCATGATCCCTGCGTTTTTTCAGGTGCCATCTCGCTCAAATCAAAAGAGCAGTGGCAGAAAAACAATAAACGTGGCTCCAGCGTAAATGGAGTTTCTACGATAGAATTTGCAGCAACTCTGCAGTTCATGGTGAGAAGGTTCTAGGCCCGTTCTCCATATTTTATCTCGATGTACATGGAGGATGAGCCTGGCATGTTCATGCCTGTTAGGCGCCATATAACCTTTTCATGTGTTGGTGCGCCTTAAAACCCAATTCAATTCAATTCAGTTCATCTTTCATCTACAACTTTCTCCATTTTAGTTCTTCTATTAAAAAGTTAAACATGTTTATCAGTGTTTATGTTCATTATCAAAATGCTCAGGGAGCTCGACTTGTAAGTGAGGAAGTGTCGATTCTTACAGATGGCGGGAGTTGTACAGTACTGGTTTTACCCAGGAAAAGTGGGTGGTCTGCCTCTACCACAAAAAAAATCGACCGTCATATAACCTTACGTGTTGAAAATGACGTAGTGACCTTAGTGGGGGCATACTGTGTCCTATGGACACATTTCTAGTTACATCATGGAAATCCTTTCTTTGTTCATTATCAAATAGTTTACTTGATTAACACTGTTTGAAAAAAAAGCTTGTTTGTTGTTGTATTAGTTAGTTGTACCGGTTTGTTTTACAGTGTTGTTTATAATCACATCACGGAAATCCTTTATTTGTTCATTATCATGATTATCGAATAGTTCACTTGATTAACATTGCGTGTTTGAAAAAAGTATGACGATTTTACATGCATTGTTTAAGCATAGTAAATATGCATATATAATAATCATATGATTGCATTTTTATATAAAAGCAGCCACATAATTTTTATGATTCTCATATAAAACCCATCATATGATATTTATATAAAAGAAGTTTCATATAATTATCAAATGATAATATATTCATAAAGGCTTCATTTTTAAAACTCACATGTTTATATATGATACTCATGAAAGAAATATTTTTCAACTTTTATATGATTCTCATATGATACTATTATTTATATAGTAATCATGTACTCTTTCTTTTATATATATCATAGACCTGTGTCATATGTTCTTTTATATATATCATAGACCTGTGTCATATGTTCTTTTATATATATCATAGACCTGTGTCATATGTTCTTTTATATATATCATAGACCCGTGTCATATGTTCTTTTATATATATCATAGACCCGTGTCATATGTTCTTTTATATATATCATAGACCCGTGTCATATGTTCTTTTATATATCATATGTTCTTTTATATATATCATAGACCTGTGTCATATGTTCTTTTATATATATCATAGACCTGTGTCATATGTTCTTTTATATATATCATAGACCTGTGCCATATGTTCTTTTATATATATCATAGACCTGTGCCATATGTTCTTTTATATATATCATAGACCTGTGTCATATGTTCTTTTATATATATCATAGACCTGTGTCATATGTTCTTTTATATATATCATAGACCTGTGTCATATGTTCTTTTATATATATCATAGACCTGTGTCATATGTTCTTTTATATATATCATAGACCTGTGTCATATGTTCTTTTATATATATCATAGACCTGTGTCATATGTTCTTTTATATATATCCTAGACCTGTGTCATATGTTCTTTTATATATATCATAGACCTGTGTCATATGTTCTTTTATATATATCATAGACCTGTGTCATATGTTCTTTTATATATATCATAGGCCTGTGTCATATGTTCTTTTATATATATCATAGACATGTGTCATATGATGGTATGTGTGGCAAATTGGTGGTGAAGCTGTTTGAGTTTAGTTGGACAGTTTTGTTTCTAATTACATCAAGGACATCCTTTCTTTGTTTAGGATCGGGAAATCCTTTCTTTGTTTAGAATCGGGAAATACTTTCTTTGTTTAGAATCAAATAGTTCACTTATTAACGTTATTAACATTAAGTGATTGAAAAAAAAAAGATGATTTTACATGCATTGTTTAATGTAATTTTCAACGTTTGATTGTGAAAGAATTAGATGAAAATTACTTTCCCTTGATATAAAAGTAATCATAGGTGGCGTTGCAGTCAGTGCACGTGCAACGCACAAAGGAATGTGTTAGGCATTCAGTCAAAGGTACGGCCGACTATAGACGTAAAATTTATGATGGCGGAAGGCGATTCGCGCGATATTGTTAACGTTTCGATATTGAATGGTACAATTCAGGAATTAATTGGAGAGTTTAGAGGACAGAAGGAAGAGATTGCGTCTCTGAGAAGAGAAGTACACGGTACGTCGCAGAACGTCGCTTCAGAGGTGAAGAGATTGAAATTGGAAAAAGACCTCACGTGGAAGTGGGAAGGTAACAAAATTCAACACAATTTTAACACCGAAATCAGCGATCAGTTAAAGCAAGCTAATTGGGCTTTAGCGAATAATAAATCTGACTATGTTCAAGAACTCCTAAATGACTGTGGAGAAAAACTGAAAAGGCGCAATAAACTGATCCGTATTGCTGATACTTCGGAAGGCGGTTGGGAGACTGTTAGACAGTACGAAAATAATCCCGTAGCCAGCGATTCAGAGGATGAAACACGCATTTCGAAAGCCGAATCGAAGGCGGCTCGAAAGAAAAAAGACAAACAGAACAAGAGAAAAACTAGCCGAGGTGCTAAAACAGATAACACCGGTTTTGTGTATATGCCTAACTCTATGCCTACTACACCGGTTTGGGGTGCCCCAGCGACAACAGGACGTTCCATTCCAGTTTACGGGTCAAGAATGCAACAACCGGGGTTTCGTGGCTTTCGAGGAGAGACCACAACCATGCAGCACAAGATTGGACCATGTTTTGGGTGCGGAGAATTCAGTCATATCAGAAGAAACTGTCCCTACGATCGTGTCAAACAAGATCAACCGAGGTCAAGATCTGGAACGGAGTGATAATTTCAAAGATGAGTATTGTTTACCTTTATCAAACAATAACATTGACATTGACCAGAGGTTCACAAACGATTATTATGAATTTGAACAAGGGCAAAAAGAAATTCTTGTTAAAGGAAGATTAAAACAAAATATTGAATTTTGGAAAAGTATTGATACAAATGAGTACATTTTAGATACTATTGCAAATGGATATAAAATCCCACTTTATTCAGAACCAGAAGGTAGATATTTACAAAACAATAAATCAGCATTGGGAGAACATGAGTTTGTTTCGGAGGCGATAAATGACTTATTAAACAGGGGGTTAATTAAATTGTGTAATGAAGCCCCGTACATAGTTAATCCTTTAACTGTTTCTATCCAAAACAGTGGCAAAAAAAGCCTTATTTTAGATTTAAGGTCTGTCAACAAACATTTGTGGAAACAATCGTTTAAATACGAAGATCTCAGATTGGCGTTAATGTATTTAGAAAGAGGGTACTATATGTTTAAGTTCGATTTGAAATCGGCTTATCATTTTATAGATATTTATCCGCCGCATACTAAATATTTAGGGTTTGCTTGGAGAAACGAAAACGGAGAAACTAAATATTATAAATTTTTAGTACTCCCTTTTGGATTAAGCTCTGCGCCATATATTTTTAGTAAGCTCACCCGACCATTGATAGCGAAATGGAGGGGTGAAGGCATTAGGGCTATCATGTATTTGGATGACGGATTTGGGTGTGATAAGACCTTAGACAGCACAAATATTATAGCTCACACAGTTAAATCAGATTTATTGAAATCTGGCTTTGTTCCAAATCCTGAGAAATCTATATGGGAGCCAGTTAATATATTACAATGGCTTGGAGCTGTTTTAGATAGTTTGAATGGTATAGTTTATATTCCAGAAAACAGGATAGAAAAGGTTTTTAAGAGTATTACAGATGTTCAAATGCATATAAAATCGACTGCACGTGTGCACGTGAAAAAAGTTGCTAGTGTTATTGGACAGATTATTTCCATGAACATAGCAATTGGAAATGTTTCCCAAATTATGACTAGATACCTCAGTATGGATGTTCTGAACGCTCATACGTGGAACTCTTATATCAAACTTTCAGGAGATAGTATAGCTCAGTTACAATTTTGGAAAGAAAATTTGATATCTGTTAATGGTAGAAAACTAGATTGTTTTAATACCTGTTCTAAGATTGTCTATACAGATGCTAGTGGGGAGGGTTATGGAGGTTATGAGATAAATACCATTAATGGCGTTGTACAGGGTACATGGTCAGAAGATGAGAGCCTTAAATCCTCCACATGGAGAGAGCTTGTGGCTGTATACAGAGTGTTGTTAGCTTTAACAGATAAACTCAAAAATCAGAGAGTTAAATGGTTTACAGACAATACAGGAGTATGTAGTATTGTGCAAAAGGGATCGATGAAACCAGAATTGCAAGATTTTGCAATGAAAATATTTAAACTATGTATGTCTAATTCAATAACGATTGAAATAGAATGGTTACCGCGGGAACAAAATGGTAGAGCTGATTATTTGTCTCGGGTTATTGAGACGGACGATTGGGGTATTTCGGTTGAAATTTTACAGTTTATTCAGGAGAGATGGGGGCAGTTAGAAGTTGATTGGTTTGCTTCAACACATAATGCAAAACTGCCAGTATTTTATTCAAGGTTTTGGAACGAACATTGTTCTGGGGTTGACGCTTTCACTTTCAATTGGGAGAATACATCTGGATTGTTTGTACCACCAATTAAGTTGGTTTCTAGGGTAATTAAACAAATAAGACTAAACAAAGCATATGGTGTTTTGATAGTTCCTTATTGGAAGTCAGCAAATTATTGGCCTTTATTGTGTCCAAAACAAGGCAATTTCATTTCGAATGTGATCGATTGGATTGATCTTCCCACCAGGAAAGCTGATTATCTTCCGTGTAAAAATGGAAAAGGTATATTCGGAACGCAACATTTACTGTTCAGGATGATAGCGTTCAAATTAGACTTTTCACTATGAAAGGGAGATAAGTCATGATTAACTGGAAAGGGTACTGGTCAGGTAGACAAGAGTTGTTTACCTTAAACGGAATCGTGTAACAGTTCAATTGAGTAATTGTAGCAGATAATTGATTCACAGGAAAATGAAGTCAAATTATAGTGCATATTAAAATGTATTTATAAAAGTTTGTTGACATAGGTGTGTGTGTATACCCTACGCAGATAAGATATATACACACAATTTGGTTTAGATTGATGTTGTTGCGGTTTTTAATCATTCGGGTGTTCAAAAATAAAATGTTTATTTTGTTTCTACTTTGTTTCTGTTTGCTAGTTGTTATAAATAATGAATATTTATTATTATAGTAGAGAATACAGATCAAGTAACGAATAACATAATGTTTTATTTCCAAAATGGAATATAAGGTTAATAAAAGTTTTTGTTTATACATCTATTTTTTCAGGTTTTCGCTGAAGAAATTGAACAGTTACCGGAAAGTCTGGCGGACAAAGTGACCCTACTCCCAGAATTATTGAAGGACTCTAGGGCTACAAGTACAGTTAAAAGTTACTATCGTGGATTTAATCGATATAAACAATGGGCCTTAGGTAATGGAATTGGGGGTAGGGACATTTTGCCGGCTAAGGCTTTTCATGTTGCTATTTACTTAGCATCACTTGTACAAACTGCTAATACACCAAGTCCTATAATAAGTGCATTTTACAGTATAATATGGGTACATGAATTATATGATATGAACTCGCCAACAAATTCCAAATTAGTGAAAAACATTTTAGAAGCTAGTAAAAGAAAGTTAGCTAAACCTGTGAATAAAAAAGAACCAGTAACTGTCGCAATGTTAGAAAATATGTTTAAATCGTTATATACGGTAGGATCAGTTATATATCAGTCGGTCAGTCCTGCGACTTACACCAAAAAATATAAATAGTTGTGTTTTATATTTTCTGTCATATGAGTAGTGGAGGATTAAGGGAATAGTTGTATTAGCTCAGTTGTATTGTTTTGTTTTTAATTACATCATGAAAATCCTTTCTTTGTTTTGAATCAAATAGTTCACTTAGAAACAAAATTAATTGTCCCCTGTACTTGGGGCTGTTATTGAAATGAAAGTGGAATGAGAAGTCTTAAATAATCATTTTAAAATTGTGTTTTTAATACATCTCACTGTTTTGATAGAATTTGACTCATTTAACAGCTCAGTTATAATGTTGTTGCTAGTATCACAATATTTTGAATGCAAGAAATTCAAATCATATTGAGTCGAAGCAGTCTTACATTCTATGTTTAATATGACGAGAATTGCTTAAATGGGCTTGCCTCTAAAATGAAAAGCTCTTCGTTTATTTAGAGTTGCATCTGAGGCCGAGTGGGTAGATTCTTTGAATCGCTTGCCCCTCACCGCTGTGCATTCCGGCCCTCCTGAGCCCAGAAATCTTTATGCGAGAAAGCTATTCATCTGGCTTGCGGAACGTCGGTGATTCTAATCAGGTGCCGCCTGAGCAAGAAAATTGCCCAGATGGGTGCCTTGGGTCTTTCTCCAACAATGGAAGCCGAAAAGTCGCCATGTGACCTTAGTTGTTGATGCGAGTCTATAAAATCCAATTCGATTTAATCCAACTGATTATTCAGAAATTGTGACAAAAAGTAAAAAAGATAACCAATATTAAATCATTTTAGAATAATTTTATTTTTAGAAATTTGTGATTCTTGGTTTCAAGAAACTCATTACTCATTGAGTGGTACAAACAGTCTTGCCCCGGGGTTCCTGGGGCCCCGTTTGGTCACGGGGCAAAGAATAGGGCCACTGCAGATCCCTTTGGAGGGATAGGCAGAGGGGTAGAATCCCCCAAATTCATGTTCATTTTATCATTTTTTGTTCATGTTCATTAAAGGTCTTCATCATGGTCCCTGCATTGTTTCAGATGACATCTCGCTCACATCAAAAAAGCAGTGGCAGAAAAACAATAAACGTGGCTCCAGCATAAAATGGAGTTTCTACGATAGAATTTGGTGCAACTCTGCAGTTCAGGGTGAGAAGGTTCTAGGCCCATTTTGCATATTTTATCTCGATGTACATGGATGATGAGCCGTGCATGTTCATGCCTGTTAGGCGCCATATAATCTTTCATGCGTTGGTGTGCCTTTAAACCCAATTCAGTTCAATTTAATACAAACAGTCTTAATCTGTTTCTCACAGCAATTAACATGCTCATTCAGTTCTGAGAACACACTGAGTTGCATCTTAATAGCATGCCGTGATGTCATAATAGCATGACGTGATGTCAAAATACCAGGGTGTGATGTCATAATATCAGAAAATGATGTCATGATAGAAGCAACCAAATGAAAATACGAATGAAGTATTCTGATTGGTTCAGTGATACAAAGTGGACCAATGAAACCAGTTAATTTAAAGCTCATTACATTCTGAGAACACACTGAGGTTTTACTGGATATTGAGTAAAATTCTAATAATAAAATAATTCCAAAATGATTTAATAGACTGTTATTAATCTTTCTAAAAGTCACTATTTTATGTTAAAATACATGTAAACAAAAAATACCTAAACGAATTTTGAAACTACACCAATCGGGAGAATTGAGTATGCATTTTGTATCTAATTCAATTCCTTTAGTGTGAACTGCATGACTGTTTCAACATTAATGAATAATTTCTGTTTTGTTAACATAAAAAAAATTATGATTTGATTGGCTGTATAGATTGAACAATCTTACACTTTTATTTGGCAGTTCATAATTATTTTCTTCTCATGCCAAATACAAATGCCAAAGAATTTTGGAAAAAGTCTGGAGGCAAACTCTTTAATTAGTATGTAGGATATATATTTTAGAGATCAAGCTGTAGATCATGGAAACATGTTTGTTCAAATTACCATATAAAATAAATTCTGGTTTAATATTAATGTTTTAACATTGTCACAGATTTTATAAAGTTTTTTAGAAATTAATTGTTAACCATTGTTGTGTTATACATTGAATTAAAGTTACTTGTTGTGATACTTGGTTTGCTTTTATTTACTGGCCGATATATATGGCATCCACAACACTGATAAGAAATATAAATAGCAGGATTATGATGATGAAAATGCAGATCTATAGCAGAACAGTTCCAGTAGAATGTGGTTTTACAATTAGAATTTTGATTCCTGCTTGAAAATGTGTTTTAACAAAGAATCAGCAAAAGGCAATGCTGATGTATTATGTAGTACCAACATTTTGTTGAAAAAGATAAGGAAATATTTTTGTTTCCAAAGCATAGGTTAAAAATCTTTGCAAGAGGAATACAATTTACATAAAAAATGGTTGTCGTCAACGATAACATGTTGGAAATGATACAATATGATTGTGTTTTTAAAGTCATTCATGCTTGGTCTTTTGGTTTTGTGGTGCCTTAATTCAGCTGCCAAAGGCAGCTGACTCTTATATGACTTAAATGTGCCTATGGTTAACAGACTGTGACTAATGTAAGTGGCAATACGCATGACTTACAACTTGAATTCCTAGAGAACTCGTCTGAAAAACTTGAATGGTATAAACACATATTTTGTAACGTTGAAAGGTTACCATTTCACTTGCTGAAATGACATTTTCTTAAACCAGTCTACTGAACCATTCGCAACATCTCGTACACCGCTTTGCGGGATCCCGAAGAATGACGGGATTGGCCGAGCGTTCACGATTGGTAGCATGTAATCAGCTGATTTACTATTATATGTATATTAGCGACGGAACATTCACAAGCCTCATTAGTGCAGTCGGTCTAGGCGCTGTGTTACTTCCCAGAAAGGTAGGGTTCAAGCCTGCTGATTGCCCGATTCTTAATTTTTTTTAAATTTTCATTTGTTTCATTATTGCTGATGAGTTCCTTAACTAATTACACATGGTAACAGTGAACAGTTTATATGTGTTGTAATGCACACTATTTCTGTGCTGATGTGTACTTTAGCACATCATGCTACAAAGGTGAATGTGTAATCAATTTGTAAGGCATGTCAAGGATTCGCGTAACACAAATTGGGTAAAAGAAAACGGTCATGGCGTGTCTCAGTGACAACTCTTTTTTTTGAATATTGTTTTAACACCCGTGACTTGGTCTGTTATTATGTTAAACTTTGTTCCCAGAAATAATGCTATTTTCTCTCGGCAGCTATTTTACGCTTGCGTTAAACCTTGCTTGTTGCTTTCTTATATGAAAGTTTTCCATGGAGACTACATGGGAAATTTGTCAACAGCTATTGGCAAATTTGGGTATTTGACCTATGTTCATAAAATTTCTCACATCTTCATCTTTCTTACAGATGGCGGAAGGTGTACAGTACTGGTTCTACCCAGGAAAAGTGGGTGGTCTGCCTCCACCACAAAATATTGACCGTCATATAGTACTGGTCTCTACCCAGGAAAAGTGGGTGGTCTGCCTCCACCACAAAATATTGACCGTCATATATAACCTTACATATGTTGAAAATGACGTAAAACAACATACAAACAAACAAACAAAACAAACATATTCATCTCATCTTAAAGCTACAGACGCTGTACTTAAACTGATACTAACTCCTGAATATGAATAAGTCACGGGTGAAGTAGTTTCAGTCCGATTGACAAGCCAGAATCGATAGGTAAAATATTACATTTTACCTAGCCTTCGTACTGGTAACATGGATCAATATACGGCTTCTGATTATATTTCACAAAAAAAAAATAGCTGCCCGGAACAGGATTTGAACCTTGTATTTGTGCTTGTTTACCTGAGATATAACCTGACTCGGCCACGGATATTTGTTTCTATGTTGTAGCACTTTAACACTAGATAAGTATTACGTAATGACTAACGCAGATAAGTATTACGTAATAACTAACGCAGATAAGTATTACGTAATAACTAACGCAGATAAGTATTACGTAATTAATAACTAACGCAGATAAATATTACGTAATAACTAACGCAGATAAGTATTACGTAATAACTAACGCAGCAGATAAGTATTACGTAATAACTAACGCAGATAAGTATTACGTAATAACTAACGCAGATAAGTATTACGTAATAACTAACGCAGACACAGGCACAAACTTATCAATCGCACATTCAAAGATCGAGATAACATTGCTTTGAAACGGAATCCTAATTTTAATTGAATAAAATATTTTATTACATCATGCATGGTTAATTTACATGTGCCATGTGATGTACTATATACTGATACGTCTGAGGTGCGTTCAAATATGTTGTTATTTTGCATTGTAATAAATGGTACTAACTATATTATGTTCAAGAAACCCCTGTAGTTCACTGGCTATAACGACAGTCTGTAACTGACTAAATTAGAATCATCGTGTGTTCAAGTTCCGAGAGAGGCATACCTTTTTTTCGGTAAATTATAATGCAGCCTGTACGATGTGCACCATTCGATGTCTATACAGTAAATGATGTCCTGCGTTAAATTTGATTGCTTAAATACCCGATTTCGCCATGAGCTGGTGAATATGAAATTACAAAGAAAGACGCCTACAAAGAAGAAGGTGATTTAAATACAGGGTCTGTAGCTTTAAGGAATGTCGTTACATATGTCCAATAACTCTTGAGTCATTTTGGCAGAGGTATGCCTTTTTTCATAATACTTTAATCTGCTGACTTACCAAGCTCAAACCTGACCATTACTTGACAAGTATTTGACCTATTCTTATGAAACTTCACACACATCTTCATCTTACCCCCCAAAAGAGTTTAACTCTGACTTTTATTGAGTTCATGTTTATATATACAGTAGACATTTTCTGTGATGCTAGTATTGGAGAATAAATTAGGCCAAAAAAACCAACAACTGTGTTTCCGGTGGTCCGACCGACCCTATTTTTAAGGGGCCGACCCTAAAAAAAATTATGAAAAAAATAATTTAAAAAACATTTTTTTTTTTTTTTTGAACAATGATTTATCACAATATATCGAGGTAAACTGACATCAGAGAGAAACTTTCAGTTGTATCATCAACTTGTATGGGGTTTATGAGATAACTACATGTAGAATCTCACAATATCTTGCTCCAAAATTTTTTTTTTAAAAAAAAATCCCTACCTACCGACCCTAATTTTTTAGAGCATGCTATAGGAAACACACCTTTTTTTTTTTTTGCCTTATGAGATTTCGTATTATTTTCATATTATATTTAATATTTTTTCAGATTTCAAGCAACAGATGGCTCATCCCATGAGAGCGACGACCGGATTGATCATCTCTGTGACAAATGTGGGAAGAATTTCTTTACAAACGGCGGGTTAAAAAGGCATGTACAGAGTAAACATGAAACTGGAAAAAAGGTCAAGCATAGATGTCAGGCATGTGAATTGGACTTTGTCGAGGTTCACCAACTAACAGCTCATCTTGCAGTGAAACACGATGGTGATACATTTAACTGTGCTATCTGTGGCAAAAAATACACTACAAAATTTGCCCTAAAAAGGCATGTATCATTTACCCATGACAAGAAGCAACTTGCCGTCAAATGTTCAACTTGCCATCGTGAATTTGCCCGGAAGGATGACCTAAAGGATCACGTCGAGGCTGCACATGGTTCTGGCTTTGGTCCCAGGTGCTCACTATGTGGCAAGTCCTACAAGTGGAGAAGCAGTCTTGCCCACCACATGCGAAGAAAACATAAATTAGATGTTATACAGGAATGAATGTTGATCAGCTGACTAGGTGACATTCTCTAAAAGTTTAATTTATATGTTTAAGTTACGGTTGTTTGTTTTTAGCTCTACTGCCCATTGTTACAACTATTTGATTAATAGGCATATAAATAATGTTTGGGTCAAATTGTTATCCAAATCGATAGGTAATTAAGCACATATTTGTTTTATAAGCAAGGAAAGTTCAACAAACTCAGCCAAATATGTATTCAGTCAAATCAATAAAAAGGTATACATAATATTGCCATTTGTTTTAGAACTGCTGCATTCACGAGATATTTCAAGGGACACATTGCAAGCTTTAGTTGTTATCATGCATAAAATATGGTGTATTTGCTATTGTTTTTCCTGGCTTCTACCAAGTTATTGAGTACCTTCACTGTGGCTTTCTAGGCTATTGTTTTTTTTGTATTATATTTACAGGAGCATATTTGTGTTTTACTTATATTGCCTATTGATGCTGCCTTGTTGGTTAGAGATTAGATCATGGCGAGGATTTATTTACACTGTCCTGTTTTAATGGGATGACAGTAGGGTAAGTGTGAGGTTTCGTGCACCCTAGAACCGGTTTAAACCCCCCAGTGGCCTACTTTGCCACTGACCGTTCCAAGGCGGTAGCCCTATTGTCAACCTTTTTGTGTTTGTGATGTCGTTTGCTTTTATTATTACTTTTGCCTTCTTGTTTGTCTGTTTCCTTGTATGTTTCTGTGTTTTGTGATTGACTGTCCTCCTTGAATGCTACTTTCCCTCTCCGATCTTTTTATGTTTCTTCTTTGCACCTCTATTAATCAAGTATAATTTAATTGGACTTTAACTCTCCATGCATATCATTAAATAACATTTTGGGTTTTCTATTTTCCTCACCATTCTGCCAAAGGTTAATATATTTTATGGTGCAATATATAATCAACATTAGTAATTTCAAAATCAAATTGCTTCAAATTATTCGCCAGTCTGTATGCATTTCTGCTTCCGCAAATTTCAAATCCATTGGGGATTAATCAAACATTAATCAACAAAAGACTGATGCCTTTTGCAGTTTTACATATTTTGGCCATCTGCCATAAAATGCTAGTATAATTTGATGTACTTGTGACTTTTTAGCTCAACTGATCAGAGATCAGCGGAGCTTATGCCGTGGTGCGGCGTCCGTCGTCCGTCTGTCCGTCTGTCCGTCTGTCTGTCTGTCCGTAAACTTTTATTTGTAGCGACTTCACAGCTGAAACTACTGGATGGATATTCATGAAACTTTACAGAAATGTTGCCCATAAAGTCTAGTTGATCCTAGCAAAAATTCATGTTGATGTGAAATCCAAGATGGCCGCCAAAGCTAAAAATAGAGTTTTAAAATACAAGTTTGTAGCGACATCTTCTTGAAAACTATAAGTGATATTGATATGGGACTTTTTCTAAAATGATCAGCATGACATGATGTTGATCCTAGTCAAAAATCGTTTTGATTCAACGTTAAACATGGCTGCCAGCGGCCATCTTTGTTTACATAGAGTTATATAGTAAAAACTTGTAGCGACTTCTTCTCTGAAACTACTTGGCGGATTGTCATGAAACTTCACAGGAATGTTGCTCTTGATGTCTAATTGATCCTAGAAAAATTCCAGGTCGGCCGGAAATTCAAGATGGCCGTCACAGCTAAAAATAGATTTTTAAAATATAAGTTTGTAGCGACTACTTCTTGAAAACTATAAGTGATATTGATATGGGACTTTTTCTAAAATGATCAGCATTACATGATGTTGATCCTAGTCAAAAATCGTTTTGATTCAACATTAAACATGGCTGCCAGCGGCCATCTTTGTTTACATAGAGTTATATAGTAAAAACTTGTAGCGACTACTCCTCTGAAACTACTTGGCGGATTGTCATGAAACTTTACAGGAATGTTGCTCTTGATGTCTAATTGATCCTATCAAAATTTCAGGTCGGCCGGAAATTCAAGATGGCCGTCACAGCTAAAAATAGATTTTTAAAAAATAAGTTTGTAGCGACTACTTCTTGAAAACTATAAGTGATATTGATATGGGACTTTTTCTAAAATGATCAGCATGACATGATGTAGATCCTTGTGGAAAAATATTTTGATTCGACGTTAAACATGGCTGCCAGTGGCCATCTTTGGTTACATAGAGTTATATAGTAAAAACTTGTAGCGACTACTCCTCTGAAACTACTTGACGGATGTTCATGAAACTTCACAGGAATGTTGCTCTTGATGTCTAGTTGATCCTAGAAAAATTTCAGGTCGGCCGGAAATTCAAGATGGCCGCCACAGCTAAAAATAGATTTAAAATAAAAAAGTTTGTAGCGACTACTTCTTCAAAACAATAAGAGATATTGATATGGGACTTTTTCTAAAATGATCAGTATGACATGATGTTGGTCCTTGTCGAAAATCGTTTTGATTTGACCTTAAACATGGCTGCTTTGTTTACATACAGTTATATAATGAAAACTTGTAGCGACTACTTCTTTGAAACTACTTGCCGTTTTTTTAATGAAACTTCACAGGAATGTTGCTCTTAATGTCTTATTGATCTTAGCAAAATTTCAGGTCGGCCGGAAATTCAAGATGGCCGCCACAGCTAAAAATAGATTTAAAATAAAAAAGTTTGTAGCGACTACTTCTTCAAAACAATAAGAGATATTGATATGGGACTTTTTCTAAAATGATCAGTATGACATGATGTTGGTCCTTGTCGAAAATCGTTTTGATTTGACCTTAAACATGGCTGCTTTGTTTACATACAGTTATATAATGAAAACTTGTAGCGACTACTTCTTTGAAACTACTTGACGGATTTTCATGAAACTTCACAGGAATGTTGCTCTTAATGTCTTATTGATCTTAGCAAAATTTCAGGTCGGCCGGAAATTCAAGATGGCCGCCACGGAAAAAAATGATTTTCAAAAAACAAGTCTGTAGCGACTACTTCCTGAAATCAAAATCAATCAGTAGAGCTTCAAGGTCATTGACCTCTTGTTCTTAATCCTTTCTTTGAAAATGACTCCCTTCTTGCAACCAAATCAACCTCTGATAGTCATGCTTAAAGTTATCAGTGTACGGCTTCCATCATTTGGATCAATTTCAGTGTACTGTTTACCTGACAGTGTTGTACTGCTTCGGAGCATGGTTATATTGATTAATTGGCTATCTTTCCTCTCTGAGTAAATGGAATATATAGTCAGTGAGTATATAGCTAGTGTTTATTCAATTTCTGTT
Organism: Cyrtodaria siliqua; assembly: GCA_037043455.1. Classification (NCBI taxonomy): domain Eukaryota; kingdom Metazoa; phylum Mollusca; class Bivalvia; order Adapedonta; family Hiatellidae; genus Cyrtodaria; species Cyrtodaria siliqua. Next base: position 77,713 of record JAWPHD010001815.1, on the reverse strand, counting down.
TACATACAATTTATTGATCATTTTCATTACGGTAGTAACTTTAACATTTAACATAAATGAAATTTATTGTTGTCCACTACAAATAGATTTATGATTACGCTGTCAATACGCTTGACATTGGAAAGTTTGATGTTAAAAATGCATGTGCATGCATGGTTAATTTTGATAGGCATAGAAACTGTGAGTGCAAGTATTGGAATTTGATTATGTTGATATTAAACCCGTGTACAAGTTATAGTATAGGAAAGAGAGAAATTATGGTCTGGGGTGACAAAAAAGGTTTTCGTATTTGAAAATATTGTCTAAACATGATGACTCTTGTGGTCGCACCACACAATATGACATAAAATTAGCGGGTATCACTTGAAGATATATATTACCATCATACAATATAATTCATCTATTTTAATTACTGTTTGTTCTTCAATACAACGTTTGTCTGTATAGAGTCGCACTTAGAAATTAAGGAGCCTTTTGTTATTTCACTCATCTTCATATGACTTATAAATGACACTTGTGTATGAATGTTTTTATCCAATCAGAAAGCTCATAGCCCATCATATGCATACAGTTTCTGCACTAATCTAGATTTATTTGAGAAAATAATGTTAAAACTTGAAGATTAGATTGAACAAGTGTTTTTTTGTTGTTGTTAGGGATTAGTATGTTTAGTGTTTTGCATTCATAATTTGTTCATCCATTCATTGATTGATCTTATTTATTTTAATGTTCATTTTCTCCATTCCTTGATCCAATCTGTCTTATACATGTATTTGTCATATTTTTCATTATTGTATTCTCTGTCCATCATCCGTCTGATTAACATTCTTAAACTATTCGCTCGTTCTTTCATTGAACAAATTGATCCATCATATGCATGTAAAAATGTTACCAGTAAACTCTGCATATCTTAAAGCATGGTAGATAGATTCTTTATTTCCTCCAAGGCACAGGAGTGGATAAAGTGTGTGAATATGAGTACAATTACCTTCATTTAGAGCATGGCAAAATGTACTGTTACAAAAATTCGGAAAAAAATGCAAACATGCTGCTAACATAATTATGTAGCGCAGTATGTTGTTATGTTATTCACTAAATATACCGTGTTTTTTACTTTCAGAGAGACTATGGACCATCAACCAGTGAACAGACTATCAGCTACAAAAAGGGAAATGTGTATCAATGATGAATATGAGCCAATCGCTTTTGGACCCGTTTAAACATCCCCTCAATCAAAGCTGCAGACGTGCATAACATGTGGGAAAAGTGTGCTTTACAAAAATTTTGCACGACACAAAAAGCTTCACAAAGCTGAATATATATACAGCCACACTTGCACTAGGTGTACTTCCTTTTTTCCAACTCAGTTGGCACTCGAGGTACATGTCGCTGAAAAGCACAGTCGGGTATTTGTGTGTGAAATATGTGGAAACAAATATAAAACCAAATCAGTGTTGGAAGAGCACAGACGTACTGTCCACGTGGACAAACGGCGGTATCCATGCCTTATATGTAATAAGTCATTTTCTCGAAAGGGACATTTAAGCGACCACCTTAATTTCCACGCCGATGCTAAGCCACTTGAATGCAATAACTGTCACCGTGCTTACAACTGTAAGGCGACCTTGAATAGACATTTTAAAAGTTGTAGTGGTAATGCTATGTATGAATGCTCCGTTTGCCAGCTGAAGTGTGCTTCGTCATCGAGTCTACGTGACCATGTAAGAGGCACACACAGTGACTTCCGGTACACTTGTAAAAAATGCTTTGCACAGTTCCGCTGGAGATCAAGTCTTCAAAATCACAGAAAATCATGTGATCTTTAGATTTCCGTTGTTCAAAGGTTATCTATACGGCATGTTTAACAATTTAATTACAACACTTGTCAAATTGTGTGATACTTTAATTTTAAATGTATTGTTGAGTAAGACGACTGCAGTCGAAGGTTGAAGGATAAATAGAAGAATAAATTTGTTCTACAAATCGTATAAGTTGATGTTTTATATATAAAAAGAAGTATTGAGTCCAAGGCAGAAGGATCAATAAAAGGGTAAATATAGAAGAATTCATTTGCGCTACAGTTCTGGCATGTTTATGTTTACAAAAGTTGTGATGAGGCCATGGTTGTAGGATAATATAATAAAAAGATAAATTTGCACTACAGGATCTGCCAATTCTGACGCTAATGGCGAGATTATAAGAATATTTCATTAGTATCCGGTGAAGATAGGGAATTCCAACCCGAGGTATAAGTGTTTTTATCGGAACCGAGGGCCTGAATTTCCTATCTGACAGATTCTTTTCCTTGCGTTTTGCATGTTTTCCTGCATACCGGATTTTGGCGCTCATGAATTTTATCTCGACCCTAGGGTGAGATGGAAATATCTGTCCCGGTGAAATGACGGATATCCTTGTCCGGTATGCAAGAATTCCTTAGCTCACATAGTACAACTCATGATGGATTTACTGTCTCCCAGTTCTACTGATGTCAAACGAATACTTCACAGGCTAATTTGGTTACTAATGCCATCTATTGATAATATTTGTGTCCTGGTGACTCAACTTATAAAATACCTTGTTTTCAATCTCTGTCTGATTGTTTAAAAGAAAATAGAAGATATCGCATTAAAATATTAATATGAGTGTTGTTTAAGACCAAAACAAGTTTTAAACATTTTGATCCCCCCACCCCACACACACACTTGCTTTAAGTACCCCTCCACCCCACCCACTCTCCCACACACTTCACTTCAAATTAAAAAAAAATCCCTCTATAATATTTTGCATTATCAGCAATATAAATTTTCAAATGGCGGCCCCAAACAACTCACCTGAGCCCCACTAGCATTTACCGGTAAATGTACTGAACAACTTTTAAAATGCTAGGTACATTGTATTTTTTTAGAATTAGATCTTCACGTAACAATCGTTTAAAATATATGGACAATATAACACATCAATAAACTTTCCCCAAAAACATTGTGCAAAAACATGGAAATTAACCGTACATAAATGCTAAATTTTCTTTCATGAATAAATTATACAGTTGTGGAAGTCGTACACTTCTGAACTGAAAAATCATGGAAGCCATACACCAACCAGCTTTAAGCTTGATTTCAGAATTTGATTTGGTAACAAGGAGTCATTTTCAAAGAATGGTTAAGAAAAACCAGCATTATAAGGTAAAGACCGAAAGTGTAACATTGAAACTAACATTTTGAATTGAGAGAACTTGAAATTCATCAATGTTTGCTTGATAAAAAAAAATATTATAGGGAATATTTGCGTTACAAGTGGATTTTATAGTGTAACAAACATCCTTAATGAACACAATACAAGAGGTCTTTGAGAAATAAAATAATAAAAAAGAAAACAGCATTTTTGTAGCGCTTGTCACTATTTCTTAACTTTTCACGTAAGCCATAATTCATTAAGGAAGCAGATATGTGTAGAGGTGTGTATGGGAGGGAAAATATTGTACACTTGTCTGAGGCAAGCTAAAACACGGTTTACACTCAGAAATTGGACACAAAGTTGAAGTAATCATGATAATGTGACATCTAAGCATTCATGACGTCAAAAATTACTTTTATAAATTATTACATTTAATTTCATCGGTGACAGATTGGGATTTCTCAGTGAAAGAATATTCATAATCACAAAATATTATTAACTAACTCCGAACACAAAAATAACTAACTGTGACGCTGAGTCATGACAAGGAAGTTACGTTCTGATGCCGTAATCCGCCGATAACGTTCAGTAAAGCGAGTAATTTCAGTTCAGTTCATGCACAAACTGATTTAAAATGTATAATAAACAGATTATTTAACTGCTGTTTACGATTATAGAGAAATCCTTCACTCGATGGTAGACGTGTTGTTGTTTTTTCGCTTCTCGCATACGCTCATTTGTGAAAAGAACCACTCATCTATATCTTGTGAAGGATTTTCCTACAATCGATCCCAGCAGTTAAATAATCTCTATATATACACTTACTTCCTGTATTTCTGGAGATCTAACAGACTTGAAAATTAATCAAATATGGGGAGTGGGGGTCGCACCAGGTTATATATAAATGTATTAAATGTCTCTTTCTCATTAGGAGTGGTGGCACGTGGCATCTCGTATTTCCCATTATTCTCATCAGTAAATGTTCATACTAATATGAAGATTTTTTTTTCTGGCATAATGCCAGGTCAAACTAAATAGAAACTGATCAGAGTTAGTGTCTGTTATTGACTGATCCCTGTTCAGAGCTAGTGTCTGTTATTGACTGATCCCTGTTCAGAGCTAGTATCTGTTATTGACTGATCCCTGTTCAGAGCTTGTATCTGTTATTGACTGATCCCTGTTCAGAGCTTGTGTCTGTTATTGACTGATCCCTGTTCAGAGCTAATGTATGTTATTGACTGATCCCTGTTCAGAGCTGGTGTCTGTTATTGACCGATCCCTGTTCAGAGATAGTGTCGCTAGTGTATGTTATTGACTGATCCCTGTTCAAAGCTAGTGTCTGTTATTGACTGATCCATGTTCAGAGCTAGTGTCTGTTATTGACTGATCCCTGTTCACCACTAGAAATAAATGTACTATACTAGGATAGAACTTTCATTGGCATACTTTTTTTTATGTTGTTCTGTTGTTTCAAGGATGCATCTGTGAGAGTTCAGAGACGGTTAGTGTTTTTCAGGTTTTACTCAGTTCAGGATTTTCCATTATAGAGATAAATGATAGAGTTGTGTTGGATTAAATCTAGTAGACTGCTCTGTTGACAGTCAGTTTAAAAGTAAAACTTTGGTTGTATTTTGAAACAGGAGGAGGTGAAAGTTCATATATCAGCGGAAGTTGATATGAAGAAATGATCAACTTTTTTTTCCAGCATGTTAATGGTTCCAAAGTAAATGGCAAATTCCATAAAGCATGTTAGCATTTTATGGTAAATTTGTCACTATATTTGTTCATTCATAACTTTGCTTGTCTTTTAACTTTTTCTCTCCAAGGCAGTTCAGGGAAATTATTCTGGACTATTGGCCCTTTTTGTTTTTATTGTCATTGTTGGCGTATATGTATATTGTAACTGCCTAACTCCATTTGATATTTTACAAATTTACTATATTTAATATAACAAAAATGTTAGGAAGGTTGATATTGAGTTTTTATTATGAAAACCCAAAGGTTGCATACATATGTTTATCATAGGATAAATATAGATATAAAAATCGAACAGGAAAAGCAGCATTCAAGGACGACAGTCAACAACAAACACACACAGAAACAAAAAACACATTTAAAGATGAATAAAAGGCCAAATAAGACATCACAAACACAAAAGGGTTGACAATAGGGCTACCACCTTGGAACGGTCAGTGGCAAAAAAGACTGCTGGGGGTTTAAACTAGGTTCTAGGGTGCACCAATCCTCACACTTACTGTCAACCCAATAAATCGTGACAGTGTAAATAAAGAAATCCCGCCATGAACTACTCTCTAACCAACAAGGCAGCTTTAATAGGCAATATAAGTAAAACACAAAGGTACTATATATAAATACAAAAAAACAATAGCCTAGAAAGCCACAAAGAAGGTACTCAATGACTTGGCAGAAGCCAGAGCAACAAGAGAATTGAAGGTTGTAACCTTCTCTCTTAATGACGGTTCTCCAGGAAGAGGAGAAAATTCAAGCACAAGTGAACAAGCATGCGTCTATTGATCAAAACACAATAACATGAGTAAAGCGAATTATGTTTTATCAGATTTTATCATAAAGATAACAGAAGTGCTCTAGGGTGTCGGACATGTGTTAGATATAACAGTGTATTTGTCGTGTATAACTTATTCTTTTAGATCTAAAACGATCTAGTAAGACATTTTAGAATTATTTTTTTATTTAGAATTGTGTGATTCCTAAATTCAAAAAACTCATTACCTACTCAGTGTAGAGTAGAAACTCAATGAGTTCTTGGTACTGATTGAGTCGCCCAACTTCAGCTAAATTAAACCAATCAGAGTACTTCATTCATATTAAAAATAAATTAAAATGAATTGAAAAAAAATTGCTTCTATCATGACATCACTTTCTACTATTGTGATGTCACATCTTTTCACTCAAGCAGTTCTGAGAAATGAGTGTATAAGTTACTGTAAAAAAAGAGATCTAGACTGTTTGTATCTCTCAGTGATTAATGAGTTTTTTGAAAACAAGAATCCCACAATTCTAAAATATAAAATAATTCTAAAATGATTTAATAGACTGTTCTAAATCAATATATAATTGATTTTCTGATCCAATTTTGGTGGCAAGCCCATTTACATGTGTATGAACATTTGTGTAGCTTGTTGTTGTTGGTCCAATCATCATCTCGTAACATTACGAGGTCCCGCCTTAATTACATTAAGCGATGAGAATATATATATTAGCAGGATTTCATAATGCATATTTCGACAAAAATATATGTTTAAAAACATTTTTTACTGAAAAAATGCGATAACCTGTTTATAATTACCTATTAAATGTTTTTATTTTACAATATGCAAAAATTTTAAGCCAAAATTAAGGTTTTATTTCATACCCCAGCCAACCCCATTTTCGCTTCTTGGAGAAGGGGTTGGATGGGGTATGAAATTTAATACTCAGACCACGAAATAAAATAGACGAAAAGAAAACTAAATTCTTCTCTGATACTGCTTGACAGATGATGTTTAGTGATTGCTCATCAGATGGACAGAATATGTATTTCATTACGCCGCTTCCTCTATGATCATAAAAGCCATGTTAGCCAGTAGAGCATTGTCATAAGGCCGGTTGGGCATCTTGTTCAATATGATGTACATAACATTATCAACAATTTCAATATATCTTGAATTACACATATATGTTGCAACCCTCCCCGCCCCAACCCCCTCCCCCCAAAGGGACACATGGCTTGATGTAGTTCTCACATCCAGTAAATGTTAGGTGAGAAAATCCAGTATCATTTTCGCTTTAAATCTGCCTGCAAGTTTTGGGCGTTCATCGTTCTAAAGATTGCACTTGACCAGGAATAAAGTCTGTATCCGGGAATATGTTATAACTATGGCCACCTATGGACCTGTTTGCAATATAACTTTAAAACTGACATGAAAAAAGCAAAAACTAACATACGGAACTACATGATTGCATGGCATAGGATTAGAAGCAGCTTAAAACTATTAATTTAAATGCATGATTATTATAATTTTTGCATGTTTTAAATCCTGCAGGGATTGTATGACTTTCATAGATTGTTTACTGTGTTCTGTGAAAGCTGCATTTCCTGTTTGACTTTTATACTTATTTTTATTTTTATATTAATTTTATAAAATGTTTTGAAGACTGTATGTCATTAACATGATTTTCAGAAGATCATTGTGTTTTGTATATAATGATAAAGTAACAATTACCTGTCCACCTGTATAGTATCGTTTTCCTTTTCTTTTCCAGACTCGTAGATAACGAATACAGTCTCTTCTTTAACCCACTGGCCGAGTCATTGTACAGGGGCGAAATGGCTGCTAGAGGCATTCCACCATCTTTATGGGAAAACACGGATACCATGGCAACAACCTCAGCAGCTGGAACGGAAAAGGGTGACGGTTTGCGGTGCGATCTCTGTGGTTTTACTACTAAGTGGAAAATTAGCTTAATGAGACATAAAAGAAGCCAGCACCAAAATATTAATCTATTTGAGCAATTTTCAACTGATCTGTATAGTGCTAATATGGATTCTGATGTTCCTGATAATTTAAATAAATATGGTCCTGATGAATTAGTAGACGAGTCAGACCATGGTGTTTCAAATATTTTGGTTGAGTTCGGTCCCACCCCGAATGACGGTTTGTCTCTGTTTCAGTTGTCTACAAATAAGTGCAAGGACCACCGTTGTAAAACGTGTGGCGAAATGTTCAACTCTCGACAAGCCTTGTACTCACATGGGGTGATTCATGGAAAGTTCACGTATCAGTGCACGGTTTGTAACCAGCGATTCCGAATCAAGTCTCACTTTAAAGGTCACATGAACAAGCATAACCAAGAGAGGGAGAAATGTGAATGCGGGGCCGGGTTTCTGTATCCTGGCAACTTGAAACGTCACCAAAAAACTTGTTGCGGCAGAAAGGAGAAAGCGCTTTATGAAAAAAGTGTGTTTACATGTCATTTTTGCAGAGTTACGTTTACCACCGAGAGCACCTTGCAGGATCACATAGCTGGGATGCATAGCATGACAAACAGGTTCTCATGTGATTTCTGCGGGAAAATGTATCGCTGGCGATCCTCCTTGAGTTCACATAAGCAAAAATGTCCTTCTAAACCTAGAGAAGGAGTCGCGCCATTTCTGTATACTGGTCCAAGTGCTAAAAATGTGGTTGAACCAGAAAAACTTTCCGCGCAAAGTGCTAGTGATAACGATCATACACCAATATTTTCTCCCATTAAGACTGAATAGGGAAGGAGATAAATGGATTAGCTAATTGGACAATATTGTATTCCTTTTTCTGGTTTTAAAGGTCAGCAGAATGTTTTGAAGTGAGAAGGAGATGGATTTCAGCACATATTAGAATCTGACTTTGACATGTGTAGTTTGTGATTGCGTAGAGCTTACATTTTATATTTAAAGAGACACAATGGCAATCTAGAATTTTCTCAAAACCAGCAAAGTATCCATATACCGTATAATCCCTAATAAACGCCCCCGGGGGCATAACATTTTTTTAAAAGGGGGGTTTATTTGTGACCAAAAATACATAATTTAACTTTTAAATCAGACATTATTTAGTGATTTTCATTACCAAGAAAGCCAGTCTGCATGTCTATCTATCAATTAATGCATCCGTTTTAAGTTTTCTAGTGATTTTGTGTTCCACTGTGAGTAAAACAGATGAACTTGTAACTTTGGTAAGTTTAAAAAAAATATTTCTGAAAAAATGTTTGGGGGAGGTGGGGGCGTTTATTAGAGGAGAGGCAGTATTAGGGATTATACGATATTACTACATAATTTAAAACATTTACAGATCATACTTGTTTTCTTAAAGAGAGTACATCAGACTTTGAAGCCTAAATTGTTTAAAAACATAAAAAAGTGTAAAATGACCAATTTAAAACGTAAAATAGTTCATAGATATAGACGGAACATTAACAGTTTTCTATAATACAACGCAATAATTAAAATTTATAATTTACCACCAGTCTTAAAAGTCCATCAAGAACTCCCCAAGTTATAAATAGCTGTCATGCATAGCAAATGGGCGATATCTACATATGACACTCGCTTTGCCTTTACATTGCGATTTATTTTACCGCCCAGTTTTAAAAGTAGCTATCCCTGGCGTGTCACCATAGTTAGGAAATACCTCATTTCGCTTGTTTATATTATATGTTCAGCGTAATTTCTGGTGTAATTTTTGGTGTTTTATGACTCATTTAGTTTATTTTGATCAGGTAAAAACATATATAATGTATTTTAAAAATTCTAAAAATAATAAAAATCCTGATGTACTTCCTTTAAAAACATTTCAAATGAAATTATATTTATTGTCACATTATATGCAACATTAATGTAGTGAAAACTTTGATAATCAGTTAATAATAATTGCCTTGTGTCACATTGATATTTATTGTTTTAGAATATTTGATCCAATCTCTATTAATTTTTTATCAATTCTTTAATTATTCTTCATTAATAAATAATCTAGAAACTAAAGTTGAAAAGTCTGTGATTCGCCTGCAGATCCAGCAAAAATATCAGATTAAGGATATGTAATCCACTGAAATTGCTTGTAAAACGGGTAATAAAAAAATAGTACTGATACTCAATTACAGGTATACTGAACAAAAAAAGAAACTTCCGCTGATGTTGATGCTGATTGTCTAAAAAGCAAAACAGGAAAAAAATAATTATGTTTTTAAGAATAATTAGATCCGCCAACAATAGTCCAAACAAAGATGTTTTTGAAAATTTCAGTACACAAGGGAGTTAGTCTTAAAACATGCATTTTGGCCACAAAAACAAATTAAATCTATGAAAATTATCAAAATTTGTCCGAGGCAATATTCTCTATATGTTTCTTACCAAAAAATCACAAAAAACATAACACAGATTGTGTAGTGTAGATGGCAGCTTTTGATTATCAACAATCATCAAATTACCTCCCTTTAACATTTTCATATCAATACGAGATTATTGCTTGGCAAATTTGAAACTGTTTAATGGGATATTTAGTACTCACTTAAGTTTGCTTACAAACATCATTTTATTAAAACGTAGAGTAAGCTTTTATAAGCCTTCAAAAACTGGCCTATGAAAATACCAGCAAAAAAGTTGGATGTTTTTTTTTTTTGTTCAGTATAGATGTTTATGAATAATTAATACAAATTTTGTAACTACCAGTATGTAAATTGACCAATACACACACGACTTTAAAAAACGATTACTTAAAATGTGTTTCTTAGAAACAGTTAAGATGTTGATTTTATTGATCAAAGATCAGCAGAGCTGATACAGTGGTATAGCATTTGTCCATAAACTTTTTTTGCGGCGACTACTCCTCTGACAATATTGGATGGATTTTCATGAAACTTTACAGGAATGTTGCACATAAGGTCTAGTTGGTCTTAACAAAGATCAGGGTTATGTGAAGTTCAAAATGGGCGCTAAAGCTAAAAATACATTTTTATAAAAGGAGTTTGTAGCAACTAATCCTCCGCAACTATAAGTGATACTAATATAAAACTTTTCTAAAATGATCAGCATGACATTATGTTGGTCCTTGACGAAAATCATTAATTTTTGATTTGATGTCAAACATGGCCACCAGCTGCCATCTTTGTTTACATAGAATTATAAGTAAAATCTTGTGGCGACTACTCCGCTGAAACTTCTTGATGGATTTTATTTAACTTTATAGGAATGTTGCTCTTGATTTCGCTTGAAGCTAAAAATATATTTTAAAAGTACAGTTTTGTTGCGACTACCTCTCAAAAATCATAAGATATTGATTGTTTGGCATGATATGTAGTTGGTACTAAACAAAATTGACATTAAACGTGGCCGCCAACTGACATTTTTGTTTACATAGAGTTATATAGGAAGAACTTGTGGCGACTACTCCTCTGAAACTACTTAACAAACTTTAAACTTTACAGGAATGTTACTCTTGTTACAAAAATGATTTTTATACCCCTCCTTTCACAACGTGAAATGGGTGCTATATATGTAATAGGAATCACACTGTAACGTCCCGTTACGTCACATCCCATCCAGTCCCATCCCATCACGTAACACATTCTTTGTCCCGTCCCGTAACACATTTTTATTACTTGCATTCTTCAAACAGTTTTGAATGAGTTGTTCATGTACACAATTAACTACTGATCAAAAGGTGGGGGTGAGGGAAAATAAAATATATTTGTAGCATGGTCACTGAAATGCAAAACAAACAATCAGTATATCATCGAGTTGGTTAATTTAAACACCTCGATGGGCTACGCACATCTCGATGTTTAAATTAACCAACTCGATGAGACCCTACTCTATCTATTACTTATTTTGACAACTGTAAGGGTTGCTTTGATTTCAAACATGCCTCCTTCAAAAAAAACGGTATACAACTACTTAATTCTTTAGAAGTCAGTGGTTAGAACTATATATCCGAGGGAGTGACTACTGACCCGAGAAGGGTACTATTGCACAAAGTGGCATGCCGAGTGCAGAATTATCCTTCAAGGGTAGGTAGTCACTCCCGAGGATAAATAGTTCTAATCCATTGACTCCTAAGGCATTAAATAGTTGTTTTATTATATATCATAAATTGGAACGGTTTTGATTTTTTACTAATAAAATTAAAATTTGGAGTGTGAGCCGTGTAAACAATATATCTGCTTCCTTTAAACAAGCGCGTCACTGACACAGATCGACTATTGCACAGTCACGTAACTGTTTTTTAAAATAAGCGCGACAATGACAAAGATGTACTATTGCACGCTAAATTTACTATTGCACGGTTACGTGATGAACTATTGAACGGTTGGCATATTTCCAATGAGAACGGTCAAAACTATTTAATCACACGTGACTGTTTCTAGACCAATGAAAAACGCTTATATTTTATGATATGTAATAATATTGCTTAATGATAACCAAACACTGTAACCGATTCAAATAATGACAAACATAAAAGTGATGATACCCTCAAGATGTCGCTGTTTAGATCTTCAGGAGAGTGTTTCAAGGTCATGGACTTCTTGATTTAATATATTTATAATTTGGTTGTTAATTTGGTTGTTAATTTGGTCAATATATTGTAATTAAGAGTTATTTATAGGCATCCTTATATGCTTAAGGCGTTAAGGATTTACATACTATTTAAATAAAATATCTCCTTTGAAACTTTGTTTTCATTAGTTCCTGAAATATCTAATTTCTTATCTGAGATTTATCAGAACCTGTCAGTTCATTATAATTTATATTAATTAATAAAACACTTAAAAACAACCGACTTCGTAATTAATCAATATTGACAAAACAAAACGCAGAATTCAATGACATTTTATGCAGAGAAGAAGGGAAACGATCACATAAGCAAAACCTTTGAACAGTAATTCTTTTATTTGTTTTTCTTCAAAATACAGCATAAATGGAGTTTCTACGATAGAATTTGCAGCAACTCTGCAGTTCAGGGTGAGAAGGTTCTAGGCCCATTTTCCATATTTTATCTCGATGTACATGGAAGATGAGCCTGGCATGTTCATGCCTTTTAGGCGCCATATAACCTTTTCATGTGTTGGTGCGCCTTAAAAACCCCAATTCAATTCAATTCAAAATACAAGTCACTAACAGTCACTTAATTACTTGTAGTACCTAACTGGATTTAAAAGACACTTTTTCTTCAACCTATCAAAACAGCTGTTGAAATATTCCACAGCGAAAACAAGTTTTTACCTAATCCGAGCCTTTTCTGACCTTATTATGTAACTAGCCCTTCTGGCTGTGTCAGAGGAATTCCTGTAGTAAAAACGAGAGGATTACAAAAGAAACAGTCATGTACTTTCAACGGTGTCTGCGGCATTGAGTCGAATACTTTACCCTAACAAATCGATCAATTAATGTTTAATATACCAAGTTGCAATGGTAAAACTGCATATTTATCGATTGTAGTTCCCCAAAAATGTTTTTTGAAGCCAGTGTTGGAAATCTAAGTGTTTAACTTCATCTTAAAGGGTTGACCATTAGAACTTTAATAGAAAAATATAGCAAATATTTTGGTTCAAGGAGGTGAATAAATATGCAGATAATCGCTTTATATGCTTGAAATTTTAATTCAAATTTTAAATATTGAGTTCTGCTCAACCCGGGGCTAAAGGGCGTGAATGGTAGCCCTTAGCACTTTTCACTACCGTTCATGAACAGCCTCAATCAAAACGAGCCTGCAATATTTTTTGTATTTATCGTGTTAGACGATTTCCAGATTGCTCCTTCCATTTTTTTAAATTTTTTTTTTGCTCCTAATTGTATTTCTAGTAAGAAAATAAAGATGATAAACATAGACGATGATGAGGTTACTTAAGTCCACTCATTGTAAATGCAATTACCATTTTATGCAAATGGTTTATGAGATGGGGTGGGGTCTCATAACAGGATAACAGCATGTTAAATTAGATGAAAACAGATAACAATGAATTAAAAATATATTTAAAAAAACAAAACAGTTATAGGAAGTACATCCTGAAGGCTTTGAGGCCTAATTTGTTTAAAAACATAAACAAGTATAAAATGACCAATTTAACATGTGAAATAGTACATAGATATAGATGGAACATTAACAGTTTTCTATAATACAGCGCAATAATTAAAAATATAATTTACAACCAGTCTTAAAAGTCCATTGAGAAATCGTCAATTATAAATAGCTGTCACGCGGAGCAAAACGATAATATCTACACATGACGCTCGCTTTGCAATACATTGTGACTTATTTTACCGCCAAGTTTAAAATAGCTATCCCTGGCGCATCACCAGAGTTAGGAAATACCTTGAATAATTCTAAAAATAATACGAATCATGATGTACTTCCTTTAACAGTATAAGGACAAAAAACAAATCTCATCATTCAATACAGATTGCAGATAACAGATAAACAAATAAATACTCTTAACAGATAACTAAGAACAAATTTCACTAATAGCTGGTAACATTAAATTATCCAATAAAAATAAATTTAACATACGTCCTTGTTTATCATGTTTATGCATATACAAACTTCGTATTTGCAAAGCAGATACAATAGACTTGGCCTGCATTATGTGGTCATTGGGAAAGCTTATATTAGCAGAATTTTATAAAGGATATTTTTACAATAAAACGTTAAAAAACATGTTTTACTGAATTACTAAAAATACCTATTAAATGTTTTAATTTTACAAGGGGGTTGGATGGTGTATGAAAGTTAATATTTGGACCACATAATGTGAAACAAAAGGTGAAGCCTTTATTGTCATTTAGCTTTGATTCGAAGCCTGCATTTTAAATTGTTAAATTGTATTGGGAGTTTGTTCAGTCTGGAAACAGTTGCTGAATCAGTGCCATTGCCCAGACAAATATAGCATTAACTGAAAACACATGTATCTGGGACATGGCTCTCAAGTGATTGCCATTGCTGTACTCATTGTTATGTTAATTGGGATTAAAATAATTTCATTTAACAAGGCATGCATCCCATCGAGTTTGAGACATGAAGACTGTAGAAAAAATCGACAGCAAGTGTAGTACTGTTATACTTAAAGAAACTAAACCACAAAATAACGACAAAGTTACACTATAAAACTGTTTATCAAAACTCTATCCAGGTGTTCAGGTCATATAATAATGTATATGTGCCAATTAAAAGTACAATTTTTTGTTCCTAAAATACCCGTGTTTGAATATGCATAAAATGAGTTGGTTAACTCTTAATTTGACACTCCAGTTTTGGTGTTTATGCTGGCTGATTAAAGCTGTTTATGTTGTATCAATAGAGTTTGGATTCTCAAGATATGAAAGTTATATATATGACATCAGTAGGTTTAGAAACGATGTACATAATTACGTTGTAAACTTTGGCTGTTGTTGGCGGGATAGCTACTGTAAATATAGGTCGTCTTTCTGTGTGAGAGAAACCCCTTCCATATAGAGGCAATAATGATGCTAAGCGCCATGGTACTTTGTGCTTGATAACCGCCAAATGATACACTATAACATTGATATCCACGACTCATAAACTCCAGTCTAAGTTAACAAGAAAAGGAAATGTGGTGGTGACAAAATCACTCAAGAATACCAAATGACCAAACTCAAAAGAAAAACAAGATTACGAAATATGATGGAGGAGCAGAAGGTCATGCTGAAAACACATCGCATCTGTAGAAGCCTGCGTGCAGTTGGACAGTTTTCCATTTTTAGCTCTACATGGTCTTTTGTCCATTGTCCGTTGTCCATCGGTAAAGACCGGATGAAAAATGAAGGTGCTAGAGTAGCACCTTCATTTTTCATCCGGTCTTTACCAAACTTAGCCAGATTGTTGATATTGACGAAGGCTCGGTCAAGTTCAAAATCCAGCCAGATCGGACCAGTACCACCAAAGCTATAGCCCTTGAATTAATGAAAAATGTGAACTTTTTGATGTCGACACTCTAGCACCTATGTTTTTCATCTGATCTTTACCAGATTGTTTTGATATTAGGCCTTCATTTGTCCGTATTTCAGCAAAACTTTGCAGAGATGTTCCAGTTGAATGGAAAGCCTAGTTCCAGTTGAATGATTTTTGTCGGAGTTATGGCCCTTTAAAAGTTTTAATACACATAATTTGTATGGACTAGTTCTGCTGAACCCCTGGCCAGATCTCGATTTCAATGAAACATGGCAAGGATGATCAGTATCATGCCTAGTTGTGCCTGTCATCACCATGTTCCGGTTGAATGATGTTTGATGTAGTTATGGCCCTTTAAATGTTTTACTACACAAACTTTGTCCCAACTAGTTCTCCTGAACCCCAAAGCCGATTTCAGCAAAACCTTGCAGGGATGATCAGTACCAAGTCTAGTTGTGCATATCACCACCATGTTCCGGTTGAAAGATTTTTGGTGGAGTTATGGCCCTTTAAAGGTTTTACTACACAAGCTTTGTCCGGACTAGTTCTACTGAACCCCTGGCCGAATTTCAACAAAACTTGGCAAGGATGATCAATATCTAGCCTATAGTTATGCATATCACCACCGTGTTCCTGTTGAGTGATTTTTGGCGGAGATATGGCCGTTTAAGTGGACGGATTTCAGCGAAATGTTGCGAGGATGATCAGTATCAAGCCTAGTTGTGTATCGTCGCCATGTTCCGGTTGAATGATTTATTTAGAGGAGGTATGACCCTTTAAAGGTTTTAATACACTAACTTTGACTTTGTACAGACTAGTTTTCCTGAACCCCTGGCTGGATTTCAACGAAACTATGCAAAAATGATCAGTACCAAGCCAAGTTGCGCATGTCATTGTCATTGCCATGTTCCGGTTTAGTGATTTTTGACAGAGTTATGGCCCCTTATACACAAACTTTATCCGGACTAGTTTTCCCGAACCGCTGACTGGATTTCAATGAAACTTGGCAGGAATGATCAGTACCAAACCTAGTTGCATATATCATTGTCGTGTTCTGGTTAAATGATATTTTAATACACGATTTTTGTCCGGACTAGTTCTCAACCACCATTCGGCTTTCAACGAAACTTTGCTGCGTAAATCATTGTCATGTTCCAGTTGAATGATTTTGGTGGAGTTAGGTGCTTTAATGGTTTTAATGCATAAGCTTTCTCCCACTACTTCTGATCTCCTTTCAATGAAACTTGGTAGGGATGACCGTTACCAAGTCTAGTTGCACATATCTTTGTTGTGTTCCAGTTGAATGATTTTTTCCCTTTATTCTGTAGGGGAGACATCTGTTTTTACTAAAAGCAACCCCAGTTCTAGATAAGTATGGTTATTTAGGTACTCGAGGCAATTATATAAAATGGGTTTTGACCACCTACATAAAGGGGCCCCTCTACAGGCAGTCAAAACCTAGTTTATACAATTGTTATGCCTCGGGTCCCTAAATAACCATACTAAATTAGGACTAGGGCCTCTTGTTTAAATTGTTAGCATGGATCAAGGTTTTACATTTCTGTTGTGTGTGTTGTTATTTTTTTGTTTATTTTTTTTGCAATGTTTTTATGATAGGAATTTTATGATGACAACCCTTGATATAAGAGCCGTATTAGCCAGTAGAGCATCCACAGGCCCTCTTGGGCCTCCTGTTGGTTTTATTCGAACAATGACGACATGGAGCCTTACTTTAACTGTATAACCACAATGTGTTTCGAATTGAGACACATGGAGCTGTTTTCTCAGCACAGAATGCACCATGGCTGTGGATTTTACTAACAAAAGAACACCTAATTCGTATTCATCCAATGCTAAAAGTCCTGGTCTTACTTGAGGCATTCTATTGGAACAAATGCACTTTCGGTTTTGTAAGAGTAACGGTATATCTTAACGGTATATCTACCCAGCATCCAGATATATATTTTTGGTCGAAATGTTGCATATGTATTCACAATGTATTCCTTAAACAGGAAATGGTATATCCTCTGACCATCAAATGGATATCCTCACTCAAGCGGACCATTGGTATAAATTTACCTGGCTAAGTGAGTGTGTAGTTTGCCGATATGCGATGGGTAATGGTGTGGGTGTCGATACATCACTATTTGTGGGGTTCAATGTTTTTTTCTTTTTTCTTCAGATTTACCGCAATGGACAAGTCGTTTCAAGAAGAAATATTGTGTACAGAATGCGGGAAAAAGTTTAAGGGCCGCAGCGGCTTAAGGAAGCACATGCTGCGACATACTGGTATGAATTCTTAGTTCTTGTAAGGTTGTTTGGTTTTAAACAGATTTATTGAATTGTTGTTTCCCCACCCACACTCCTCTCAAACCCACAGAGACTGAACTACAGCAAAGTTGATGGGGGCAAAAATATCTGCACTTTCCTGTCATGTACACATTTTTGGCAAACACTGTGTCAGATATGAACACCCTCCTTCAACTGATGTAGAAGGAGTTCAGGTAAGGCCAAACAAAAAAATACCTGTATTTCCAGTGGCCCGAGCGACCCTATTTTTAACGGGCCGACCCTAACACTTTTTATGAAAAATTAAAAAAAAAGTTTTTTTTTTGTTTTTTTTATTTGTTCTGAACAATGATTTATCACAATATATCGAGATAAACTGACATAACAGAGCAACTTCCAGCTGTATCATCAACTTGTATGGGGTTTATGAGATAAATACATGTAGAATCTCAAAATATCTTGCTCCAAAAAAAAATAAAAAATGCCTACCTACCGACCCTATTTTATAGGAAACACACTTATTTTTTTGTTTGGCCTAACGAGCAAGCCCTACTGATAAATGGATGGGACTGACTGAAGTACGAGAGGTGTTCAACATAAAGCGTAACACTTTTAAGATCTTATTTGTCAGCGAAAATGGTTATCATAAAACTTGCCTGATTTAATGTTGTGAAACTGTTATTTAGAACATATGCATTTAAAAATAATCTACAAGTTCACGCGGTTCGCTTTAAATTACCCTTTGAATTAGGTACCCACTAGTTTCCAATTTTAAACCGATATGTTTCCATTGCCATAGAGGTTTACCTTAAACCAAATAATGTCACTAAATGCATATCGTAATTGTTTAAACTGTGTTTGAAATTTAAATATGATCGTATGTTTTATTTTAAGTCAAAAATATAAATATAAATGTTGAATTAAAAGTTCGGATTTTATCGAAATTTTAGACAAATTATAACACAGTTTGCTAATATGTTACCGATGCTTTTATAAATTTACCAAAATAAGCCTTTTATTCATATTTTATGAGAAAAAAAATGAATAGCTATAATGTCGCTGTATTATCACATACCATATAAAGATATATTTTGGTCGAAGTATATATTTTTTCATCATTATTTGCAAATGTGTGTGTTTTGCCCCTAGCAAGCATTTGTTTTTAAATTTGTTTTGCCTTTACTTTATATAATTGAAGATTTTTGCTTCAAAATGTCATTCTTTACCATTTTACAAAAATACGGATGCAGCAAAATTAGGAATCACATAATAGTTCATGTCATAATGTTTTATATCGAAGAACATTAGACTTGACATTAAAATGAACATATTCGGCGAGAATGTCAAGATGCTTGAATCAGGTACAAAATGAAAGTGTTACGTTATAATTTGAACACCTCTCGTATATACAACCCATTGGTTAGGTTGTTTCGAATTGGCCACCCCCAGAGAAAGATTAAATGATTGAATCTTGCCTGAAGCTTGAACCCTGACCTCCTGATTTAGAGTTGAACCTGCTATCCACTGGGCCACCATAGAGAGGAAATTCATTCATAGGAATCCGGAAAGCCTGCCATGCTCTTACTATCGAATATATTCCTATGTTTTTTAACTTACTTGAAAGATAGACTCATATACAAAGTACTGCCAGGGTTAACATCCCTGTCTGACGAACGAGGCCGTGGGAAGTCTCTTGCCTAAAGACACCCCAAGGTAATTCTGTGGCACCATTGAGATTGCAATCTGTGATTTTCGGATTCTGAGTGGAACTTGCCATCACTGGATTACTCGCAGCCCCCTGGACTTAAAGGAACATAAGGACTACTTTCCTGTTGGCTAGCGCACAGACCTAATAACAAATAGATTGGACACTACGAAAATTATCTAAATTTCACGTGGCACAGTGCGAAAATTTCACAAAATATTTCCCAACTTTAATCGCACATATGATGAAGAGTTTTGTAGATACAAGTTTCATTCATGCCAAATCCCATCACAAATTTAATTTTCTTTCCAATGGTAGTACTTTTCTTTCTCTTACATTTAGAACAAAAAAGGAGTTTGACGGAAACTTTGACTATGTCAAAACCTTGGTTTTTAAGAGAAAAGCAAAAAATTGTTACATTTTTAACTTTAAACATCTTTTTATACAATTTTTTATTTTCAACATAAACATAAATTATTATAATCCCATTTTGCTATTCACTATGAATCTTTTGAATGTATTCTCGTCAAAATCAGTGAATAACTGAGAGAGGAGATAGAAGGAAAAGTTAAGGTGCCACGTGATATTTTGGTTTCCTCATTCGTTAAGATACGATGTTTCCTATCTGTTTATTAATATGTCTGTGGATGGCATAAATAAGTGCAAAGAATTGCATATACCCTAGAGGTATCTATTATTAAGTGGGAGCCAAGAACTGTGCTTGTGTAATACCTACAAGCTGTTACTTGAGATGAAGTTTTGTTGTAATCTTTAACCAAGACAATATTTTGTAACAAAAAAACTCACAACTGCTATTTATATTCATTTAAGATGAATGGCCACCCTTTTTGCAGTATTATCAATTAACACATTTAACTCTTAAACATCATATGAACATTTCTTGATAGTCCCGGAGAAAAACATATATTTAAAACCCATACTAAGTTGTATATAAAAATAGGAATTATTTGCATGACATAGATTCTACTTTTACCACTGCGTGACTGCATGGGGAAATGAGGTAAATCTGAATTGTATAGCTGCACAACTATTTCCAGATAATTGATAAATACATTTACCTGTGGATTAATTTACCTGTGTTAAGTTTTATACTTCATTAAATAAACACTTAATCCCGCTTTTCACAGATATTGCAAAGTGTGAATCTATTGTTGTTTATTGATTTCGATTTAAATAAGCATAAACATGTTCATGAAACAAAACATGGCCGGAGAACTTTTTAAATTAACTGTTTTTTGTTTTTAAAACCTATTATTTTGCTTTATTATAGATTCTCAGCCGTTTCAATGTTGCGACAAAAAGTTTGTGGAAAAGTCAGAGTATATCGCACACAAGAGATCTGTTCATGAAGTACAGAAAGTCCAGTGTGGAATCTGCGAAATGTACTTCACAACAAATAGTGCGCTGAAGCGTCACGCAAAGTCCCACACGGACATGGAAGGAGATTATTTGTGTGACCATTGTCCCAAGTCTTTCCATAGGAAGGATCTTTTCAAGGAACATGTGACTGGAGCTCATGAGCGCAGCAGGGTTCACCGTTGTCTAACTTGCCATAAGATCTTTTCCTGGAGATCAGGCCTCTGCAAACATGTTTTAAATAAACACAAGTAACTGTTTCCAGTAGTGTTGTTCTGATTAATCAATTTGATCGATCATTGATCAGTTAAGTCTTTAGTTTGATTAATCGATTACAATTTTTCATGATGGCCTTTACTCGGTTGTTTAACGATATTAATTGGCTTAACTTATATCATTCTCTTGTACTGAAATATTACAATTTTGCAACAAGTACCAGTAACCATATATGATATCTCTAGGGGGTATTTATTTAACACAACTTGTAATTAAAAAAAAATGCTGCTCAGTTTCATTCAGCTGCTTTGTTACCAGAACATACTTGTAATGTGTTTCTTTTCTTTATTATAGTCTGAAAAAGGATTACACTTGTGTCATATTTAGCAGCCTTGTTTAATCGATTAATGATCGATCATTGGTCGGTTACATATTCTGATGATCGATCATGGATTTTCAGCCTATTCCAAACACTGGTTTCCAGCTCTATCAATAAGCTGTGTTGTGTGCTGGTCCAGAATGTCTGAAGGCATAATGTTTTGTAATACTAGACTAGACATTTTATTTCAGAATTTTTTCAATACGACATACAAGGTAGAAAATGTGGTTTTACGCGCCATTAACACATCTTGTTATGTAATATTGGGACAGCAAAACATCTGAAAAGCTGCCTGATGATACAATTGAATTGTAAATTGGAACGTGGTATGGTGAAACATTCGCATGAACAATTCATTTAATTGGATTTATATTGTTCTTTGGTTTGAACCGTTTTTGTTTAAATATAGACATGCCTAATGATCAGTTAGTTTTGTTTTGCAATGTCTCTGCAAATTAGTCACTCAGTTTTGTTTTAGCACAGTCATCCACAAATATATGTGCCATTTATAATATTTTGAAGAGAAAGTCCGTCGATGTCACCATACTGTAGCATTTGGATGATTTTGAAACCCCATGCCGTTGATGGAATGTCTTTGTCTTTTTACAATGGTGTACTTTGAAATGTGGATTCATAACATGGCTTATTTCATTTGGAAATGATGTCTCGTGCGCTCTATATGGATGAATGCATTTTCCTATGAACTAATTTATTTCACGAAAGGAATAAAAAACTTCGAGTAAAATTGTACCGAACTTTTTGAATATAAATTAAGGGCACAATTTCTGCCATACAGGATTCATTTTGATATGTTCACATCAATAGTGTAGAATTACTGTCAAACTATGTGGTTGACATTGCTCATGTCTAAAAATTAATATGCATTTGGTTGAAAATTTTACTTGGCGCAGGCCTCCCATTTTTGATATGTTTTAGTTCTACTGATCTAGATCAGCAGTGCTTGTACCATGGTGCGTTGTCTGTCATCTGTCTGTCTGTACATCCGTAAATCTTTTTGGTGGCTGCTACTCCTCTGAAAGTACTGGAATGATTTTCATGAAACTTCACAGGAATGTTGCTCTTGATGTCTAGTTGATCGCAAGTAAAAGGAGAATGACCTGAAATTCAAAATATGGTAGTCACCACTGCTAAAAATAGATTTTAAAAACACAATTATGTGGCGACTACTTCGTAATTACTATAAGTGGTGTTGATCTCAAACCCTTACCAAAATGGCATGACATGTAGTTGGTCCTAAACAAAATTTATTTTGATTCGATGTCAGACATCAGAGTAATTGAATTGAATTGAATGTTGTTTAACGGCTCATCAACACAGTATAGGTTTTTAGAGCCGCCCCAGAGAGAAGGGAAGGATACATAGGAACCCGGGAACCGTACCCTACTCTTCTTATCGAATAGATTCCTATGGTCTTCAACATGCTCGGAGGAAAGACCGATACACGGGACCGCCCGGTTTACGTCCCCATCCAACGGATGAGGTTGAGGGAAAGTGTCTTGCCCAACAACACACCGACAAAACTCAGTGGCACCACGGAGAATTGAACCCGGGGCCTCCGGTTACAAATCCACCGCACTACCGACTGCGCCACGCCAGCCCTCGACATCAGACTAAGCAGACGTCTTTGTTTACATAGAGTTATATTGAAAAAAATTGTGGGGTCTACTCCTCTGAAACTACTTCTATGGATTTTCATGAAACGTTATAGAAATTTTGCTCTTGATGTCAAGTTGGTCCTAAATAAAAACTCAAGTTGGCCGAAATTTTCAAGATGGCCATCACAGCTAAAAATAGATTTTAAAAATACAATTGTGTTGCCACTGATGCTTAAAAACCATAAGTGGTATTGATTTGCAAGCTTTACTAAATGGATTGGCATGACATAATGTTGGTCCTAAACAAAATTAATTTTTGTCAAACCCCTTAATGAATCGCGATGTAGCGATCACAATGTTGTCTGTGTGTCAGTTTGTCTGTTATTCCAGGTGTATGCTTTTCGTTTGTTAACATCTTCTTCGTTACTACAGGATTTCCCCCAAACTCTGCCAGAATGTTCCTTATATGGATCCAACATCACAAACACAATTTCGGGTTGCCGTGGCCCCCTTCTGGTCACGGGGCAAAGAATAGGGCCACTGCAGATCCCTTTGGAGGGGTAGGCAGAGGGGTAGAATCCCCCCAAATTCATGTTCATTTTATCATTTTTTGTTCATGTTCATTAAAGGTCTTCATCATGATCCCTGCATTGTTTCAGGCGCTATCTCACTCGCGTCAAAAGAGCAGTGGCAGAAAAACAATAACGTGGCTCCAGCGTAAATGGAGTTTCTACGATAGAATTTGCAGCAACTCTGCAGTTCAGGGTGAGAAGGTTCTAGGCCCATTTTCATGTGTTGGTGCGCCTTAAAACCCCAATTCAATTTAATTCAATTCGGGTTGCTGTGACCTACTTTTGATGAAATGTAGGTCACGTCCTTTCTCCGGTACGACATGCATTTCTTTCTTGTAGGATTTTCATCAAACTTCACCAAAACATTCGTTATTATATGCATCTAATATCATGTGCAGATGTTCGGGTTGCTGTGACCTACTTTTGACAAAATATAGATCACTTCCTGTCTCCACTTTGACATGCATATCTTGCTTCTTCCTTGCAGGATTTTCACCAAACTTCACCAGAATATTCCTTATAATTTATGCATCTAATTTCTGGTCGCTGTGGTCTACTTTTGACAAAATACCCCACCCTCCCACGCACCCTCTGGATCCACCCCTGACATGACAATCATGGGTTATAATACTCCCGCTTTCACAAAGGAACTATATAGGAATTTCATTGTCCCCATGTCCCATCCCGTTGCGTCCCATCACGTAACACATTTTTGTCGCATCGCATCCCATCCCGTCGCGTCCCATCACGTAACACATTTTTAATACTTGCATTTTTTCCTCAAACACTTTTGAATAGATTGTTCCCAAACTTCATATACTCATAACAACTGATGACCTTATGTCCTTCTACATCACCCATCATTGATTGCCTAATTTATTACAGAAGTATGGCCCTTTGTTTGACTTAGAATTTTCCACTCTAATATTGTATAATGGCCTGTTAACATATTTTCTAGCTCTACTGATCATAGATCAGCAGAGCTTATGCCGTGGTGCGGTGTCCGTCTGTCCGTCCGTCTGTCTGTAGCGACTACTCCTCTGAAACTACTGAATGGATTTTCATTAAACTTTACAGAAATGTTGCCCATGAAGTCTTGTTAATCCTAGCAAAAATTCATTTTGATGTGGAATCCGAGATGGCCGTCAAATCTAAAAATAGATTTTTAAAAAACAAGTTTGTAGCGACTACTTCTTGAAAAAAGTGATATTGATATGAGTCTTTTTCTAAAGTGATCATCATGACATGGTTGTTGGTCCTTGTCAAAAATCGCTTTGATTCGACGTTAAACATGGCTGCCAGTGGCCATCTTTGTTTACATAGAGTTATTTCGTAAAAACTTGTAGCGACTACTCCTCTGAAACTTCTCGACGGATTTCCATGAAACTTCACAGGAATGTTGCTCTTGACGTCTAAATGATCCTAGCAACATGTCAGGTTGGTCGAAGATTAAAGAGGGCCTCCACAGCTAAAAATAGATTTTCGAAAAACAAGTTTGTGGCGACTACTTCATGAAAACTATAAGTGAAAATGATCAGCATGACATGATGTTGGTCCTTGTCGAAAATTGTTTTGATTCGATGTTAAACATGGCTGTCAGTGGCCATCTTTGTTTACATAGAGTTATCTAGTAAAAACTTGTAGCGACTACTTCTCTGTAACTACTTGACGGATTTTCATGAAACTTCACAGGAATGTTGCTCTTGATGTCTAATTGATCCTAGCAAAAATTTCAGGTTGGCCAGAAATTCAAGATGGCCACCATGGCTAAAAATAGATTTTCAAAATACAAGTTTGTAGCGACTACTTCTTGAAAACTATAAGTGATATTGATATGGGACTTTTTCTAAAATTATCAGTATGAACTGATGTTGATCCTTGTCAAAAATTATTTTGATTTGACGTTTAAGATGGCCGCCATCTTTGTTTACATAGAGTTATATAATGAAAACTTGTAGCGACTACTCCTCTGAAACTACTTGACTGATTTTCATGAAACTTCACAGGAATGCTGATCTAGCTATCAAAAACCTATCAGTAGAGCTTCAAGGTCATTGATCTCTTGTTCTCAAGCATATTCAAACTGATTGTTCCCAGACTTCATTTTCACATAACAACTGATGACCTTATGTCCTTTTAGATCACACATTGTTGATGCCTAATTTATGACAGAATATGGCCCTTTATTTGAATTGTTCACCCCATAGTGAACTTCAAGTGGCTTTCACTTTAACACCTTTCATAGATTGTTATTACACCTGACATACAGTTCACACATGATGCTATGATGTGTCTCTCCATTAATGTTTTTTCAATTCTGCAATTTTTTTACAGAATTATGAACCTTTGTTTTACTTAGAAAAAAAATAACAGTTATTTTAGACATTTATTATTCTTGATTTTGCCCATTATTGCTATAGCAAAAAGCGGGGGTATTTTATGACCTTCAGTGATAGTTATAGTTTAAATGTGTGGCTTCTCATAAGAGGGGTGGGGTGGGGTGGGGTGGGATGGGAGGCGCATCTGTCATCCACTCCATCTCCACCCTCTGGCATCAACCCACCCCCACGCCACCATCCACATCCTAAAATCTGAAAAGTTATGAAAATTCATATGTACACAGCATTTTTCTTTCTTTCATTTTTTGGGTGTCAGTTTTTGCCAAAACCGAAAGACGTGTTTGTTTGTTATATTATGCATGTGTTTGGTTGTTAATTGTTTTTTAAAAGTTGCGCCCCCGTTATCTCAAATCGTATATGTGAAGTATGTGGAAAGCATTTTGCAAGTAAAGCACATCTGTATGGTCACAAGATAGCTTATCATCGGGAGACAAAAATGTATGCATGTGACAGATGCAATAAGACATTCAGTTATAAAAACAAATATGGCATACCACCAGAGCAAAGTGTGTGGTAGGCTCAAAGAAACTGCTCAGCTGGAGTTGGAATGTGATGTCTGCAAGAAAACATTTCGGTCCAAGAAAGTTTGAATCAGCACAGAAGAAAGCATGCTGAGCCAAAAATATCCAGTTACATGTACATGTGCATGTTCAATCTTGCCATTGATAATTTATAGGTGGTCTGATATTTGTTGTTCAGCTGATACTTCCTTCAATTAAAGTAGCTATCCTGCCAAAAACAGCCAAAATTGATGACATATGTACACCGTTTCTTAACCTGTTGATGACGACATATATATACATGTATATAACTTACATATTTTGAGAATTCAAACTCTAGACACAATATGAAAGACTTTAACTAGTCAGTCCAAACCCCAAGAATGTTTAATTTACTTGTTGCGAAGAAATGGATATTGGTTTAGGAGTGTTGGTTTACGCATATTCAATCATGGGTATTTCAAGAACCCTTGAAAAAAACAATACTTTTAATCGGAACATATACGTTATTATATGACCTGAATACCTAGACAAGAGTTTTGATGAGCCGTTTTGTAGTGTAATTTTGCCATTATTTGGCGGGTTAGTTTCTTTAATATTAAATATGTTAAAACTGGCATTATAGACTGTTTTTTAAGTTAATTAGTTTCCTGTGATTGATGTTATTTCAGGAAGTAAGATGTAATTATGTTTAAATCAAACCACATTTGTTTCTACTGGGCATACAATTTACCACATTATTTGAATATTGCTATTGTGCACGTTTAATAAGATTCACCTTGGCTCAGGTGGACTATTGTGTGTTGTTTGTCAGGTGTTGTTTTCCTGTTTTTTTTATGAACACCATAGCATCTTTGTTTTAATCCAATCAATGTAATATGAAATATTAACTTAGGACAAGCACCCCAGCTCACTTGGCCTGGAATTCATCAACCATTCTTCATACTGTTCTTAGACGAGCTCATGAAGTAATCAGATTTTGTTCACAATATTCCTATGACTTTCAAAGATCAACAGTCGTATAAAGTTGCTGTTTATTAGTATTTATCATATTTATACATAGCTGCTTGTTATGAACATTTATACTTTAAACTAATAGAAATATTTGTGATTGAAAATTGAGTTCTTGGGCTTAAGTCTAAGAATATTCTCAAGAATGGTTGGTGAATTCAAGGCCAAGTGAGCTGGGGAGCTTAAGTTAATATTTCGTACTAGTCAAAAAATGACTTTTGTTATGAATAAAGCGTGTTCAAACCAGAGATCTAAGAAGTAGACTGTTGCTTTAAGAAATGACAATTTCTATACAGTCGCCAAAGAAAGTGTATACGTAAAATTTGAAGTATGTTCTATCTGAAAGTCTCTGGTTTATTACGTCTCTGTTAAAACCTATGTATTTGTTGTGTTATATACTATATATTTATATTTTGACTTGGATGTTGTTTTAGCCTGATAGCAAAGACGCTGCTTCAAAAAATTGTCATGTCTCACCACAATGGTTTCGAATCCCACTGGAGAAAAATGAGAAAATGTTGATTCATACGGATGGCGGGAGGTATACAGTACCGGGTTCTACCCAGCAAAAATCAAGTGGTCTGCCATGGCGCTAAATGAGAATTGAATTGTGTTTTATACATCATTTTCAGCACATTTTAGTCTATATATGACACTCGATTTTTTTTCGTGGTGGCGGCAGACCACCCACTTTTTTTCCAAGTCTTTTCATGTGATGGTCAGCAACAACAAGCATAAGCAGTTGTTACTGCATCTTTTGGGTAACTACGGTTTCGAAGATCTTAAATACACAACACCTTTAAAGATTTGACTGTCTTTTTGTTGGCATCTGGCCTTCATCTTAAGGCTGTTGCTAGACAAATGCCCAAGAGCTTAATAAGCTGTTCACTTTTTCGTTTCGGCTTTTCGAAGACTTTGTGTAATAGTTACACCGTGTTTTGTCAACTTTATACTGATAAATTAAAAGTGAAGTTCCTGAACTGTTAATTTTTAGCACATTTAAACAGAGATTTTTGGGTAGCGCATAACAGTCGGTAAATGCTATTGTAATCCTCATCCTTTAGTTTAAATTCTTTAGCAGAGTCCTGTTTAGGGAATTCACAAATCATAATTTCCTCAAAGTTTTCTGAAATTTCAGTGGTTTGATCCTCTGTGTTCCAATGGATTGAAGAATTCCAACTACGTCCTCGTCAAATCCAATAAAATCATTCACATCTGTATTTTCAGAAGCGTCATCTGACTTTGGACAGGAAGGTTTAGTTTCTCGATGAAGTTGTTCAAGCTGGGTAATTACTGGCAAATAGTCTTGATTCCTTTTTTGAACAACAAATTAGTGTCCGTTCTGAACTTGCAAAATACCATCTTCATTGATAATCGCCTTTTTTGTACTATTGTACTTGTGCAAACAGTTTACAGATCTCTCTAATTATTTGTCATTTGATCATCTTCTGAATTTCGGACCACATTTTTCTTTAAACGCAAACAATATATATCAATGGATTATCATCTTTGTCAACATTTTTCAGTGTTGCAAACTGACCGTCCAATGCTACACATTCACATGAAGATCATCAGTGCTACATGCATTAATGACTTTGTATAGGTATACTATGGGCAAACATTACCTTTTTCTCTTGTCCCTGTCCTGTCCATGTCGCTCAACAAATACACCAACACCTCAGACGCCATTGGTTTTTGGAATTCGAAGGCTACTTTAGTGTGATTTTTTTATTTGTACAGTGTTCCTATTAAATCAATCAATAAAAGCTTGGTGCCTCTATTAGTGATTCTGGTTTATAAAAGCTTGACATTGTATGACTACTCGTCTGACGAAAAACCTGCAACAATTGAGGGAAACTCTCCTAAATATTCGATCTGCTTTTGGTATTTCATCTTTTATGGCTGTTTTGAGGTCTTTGACTTGTTCCGGTACATTTGTTGGTCGACTAGGAATGTCTCACTTGTTGTAATGTGAATTCTATGACTTCATCATTTCTTCCCATGCGAAACACTGTCCTACTTTCTTTGCTCCAGCTGCCATATAAGTGATCCCCAGACTGCAACACATGAGCTTTTACATATGTCATTCTTTTATCTAATAGAATACAGGGGTTGATCCAACAAATATCAAATAATGACATTTAATTTCAAGGATATGACTGAGCCAGATGTGCTGTCACGTAGATTTCCATCTGGTGATACAACTACTCTGTTGATATGTTATTGTCCTTCATGACGTAGACTCCTTCGTCAAAATACCTAAACTGCAAATACAAAATCACAAAACCACCAGCGTGGCAACGGTATTTAGCTCATTGGCAGTTCTCTGTTGCATTGCATCTTTGTGCCACAGGAGTGTCTAAACCTATGGCTTTATACACAACGCTTCCTGTCACGTTAACAGTCTCCCTAAGTTCAAACCAGCTCTGACGTTCTTTGTTTCAAAACATTGCTGGTTTCTCAGGACACACATTTCTTTCCTTAATGATTCTCGAAACTATTTAAAACGGCACAGCAATGTATAATCACGTCTACTACATCAAGTAAATCTTTTAAGCAGATATTGATATGGTATAATAATGCTCTAATAATGTATTCTTTCCGTCATTGGTCTCAGAGAGTTTTCTTTTGCGAAGTGTTTAAGTGTAGCTTTTTCGGCTTACATGTGATGAAGTGACCTTATTACTATGCCAATTTCTTTTACTACATCTTTACACGAGGAAATAAATTCCTGTTTTGGCAGTTTTATTTCATCTATGTGTCCCTTTTGCATTCATTACCTGTGTATCAATAAGTGTGTTTACCAATTCTATTGGGATCGCTCTTCGTCCGTCGTCCGTTCATCCGTCCGTCCGTCCGTCCGTCGTTAGCCACAGCTTCAAATTACTTCTCCTTATAAACCGCTTGGTCAATTTTGACCAAACTTTACTCGGATGATCCTTAGATGAATGCCTTTTAGATTTGTTAAAATTAGGTCCACGCGACATCCAAGATGTCCGCCATTATCATATATGGTTGAAACCTTAAAAAGTCATCTCAAGAACCACTGGATTTTGACGGGATGGTGTGTTGTCCATCGTCCGTCTGTTAACTTTTACCTCGTTAAGACAATAGGGCCTTCATTTTCCATCCGATCTTTACCAAACGTTAACAGATTGTAAATATCAATGAAAGCTCGGACACTTTCGACAACCAGGCAGATCGGACCAGTAACAGCGGAGTTTTGGCCCTTGATTGAGTTAAAAATGCGTTAACTTTTGCCTTGTGAACACTCTAGCCCCTTCATTTTTCATGCGATCTTGACCAAACTTGGCCAAAGTCTTTATATCAACGAGTGCTTGGATGAGTTCGAAAACCGGCCATATCGGATTAGTAACACCAGAGATATTGCCCTTGAAATAACGAAAAATGCTATATTTTGCCCTGTTAACACTCTAGCACATTCATTTATAATTTGATCTTTACCAAACTTGCATATATTTTTAATATCAATAATAGCCTAGACAAGTTCGAAAACCAGCCAGATCGGATCATTTACAACAGAGTTATGGCCCTTGTCTTTTTCTGGAAAATGCCATTTTTTTATTTATTATCTTTACCAGACTTGCACAGATTGTTAATACCAATGAAAGCACGGATACATTTGAAAACCAGCCAGATTGGAGCTGTAACACCAGAGTTATGGCCCTTGTTTTACTGAAAAATGACTTTTTCTTCCTTGTGATCACTCTAGCACATTCATTTATTATTTGATCTTTACTAAACTTGCACAGATTGTTAATATTAATGAAAGCTCGAACAGTTCGAAAAACCAGCGAGATCAGACTAGTAACACCAGAGTTATGCCCCTTTATTTAGTTACAAATGCTGTATTTTGCTTTGTTCAGATGATAGGACATTCATTTTTCATCTGATCTTTGCGAAACCTTTCTAGGTTGCAAATATCAATGAAAGCTTGGATAATTTCGACAACCAGCCAAATTGGATTAGTAATACCAGAGGTCCTTGATTTAGTTAAAAATGCTGTAGTTTGCCTCGTTAAGATGATGGGGCCTTCATTTGGCAGGATCAAGCCTAGTTGTGCATATCATCACCGTGTTCCGGTTCAATGATTTTGGCGGAGTTATGGCCTTTTAAATGTTTTAATACACAAACTTTATCCGGACTAGTTCTCCTGAACCCCTGGCCGAATTTCAATAAAACTTTGCATGGATAGTCAGTATCAAGAATAGTTGTGCATATCATCTCCGTGTTACGGTTGAATGATTTTTGGCTGAGTGTTGGACCATTAAAGGTTTTAGTACACAAACTTTGTCTGGACTAGTTCTCCTGAACCCCTGGCCGGATTTCAATGAAACTGCAGGGATAATCAGTACCAAGCCTAGTTGCGCATGTCATCGCCGTGTTCCAGTTGAATGAATTATGGTCCTTTAACAGTTTCAATACACTAACTTCTTTCAGGCGAATTCTCCTAAACCCCTGGCCGGATATTAGCGAAACTTGGCAGGGATGATTATTGCAAAGCCTAGTTGCACATATCATCGCCTTGTTCAGGTTGAATGATTTTTGACAGAGTTGTGTTCCATTATATACACAAACCTTATCCGGACTAGTTTTCGTGAACTCCTGGCTGGATTTCAATCAAACTTGGCAGGAATGATCAGTACCAAGCCTAGTTGTGCATATTCAGGCTGAAAGATGTTTGGCAGAGTTATGGCCCTTTATATGTTTTAATGCAGAAACTTTGTCCGGACTAGTTCTCCTGAACCTCAGGCCAGATTTAAGCGAAACTTGGCATGGTTGATCAGTATCAAGCCAAGTTCTGCAAATCGGTGCCGTGTTCTAGTTGTTTGGCAGAGTTATGGCCCTTTAAAGGTTTAAATATACAAACTTTGTCCAGATTAGTCTCTTCTGAACTCCTGGCCGGATTTCAAAGCAACTTTTTAGGGATCATCAGTACCAGGCCTAGTTGTGCATGTCATCTCCGTGTTACGGCTGAATGGTTTTTGGCTGAGTTATGGACCTTTAAAGGTTTTACTACACAAACTGTGTCTGGACTAGTTTTCCTGAACCCCTGGATTGCAATGAAACTCTGCAGGGATGATCAGTACCAAACCTAGTTGCGCATATCATCGCCATGTTCCGGTTGAATGATTTTTGACAGAATTATGTTCCATTATACACAAACTTTATCTGGACTAGTTTTCGTGAACTCCTGGCTAGATTTCAATGAAACTTTGCAGGAATGATAAGTACCAAGCTACTAGTTGTGCAAATTGTTATTGTGTTCCGGTTGAATGCTTTTTATTGGAGTTGTGGCTTTTTAAAGGTTTTAATACACAAACTTTGTCCGAACTAGTTCTCCTCAAACAGGTTGCATATATCATTGTCGTGTTCCAGTTTAATAATTTTTGGCGGATTTATTGCCCTTTCGCCAGTGGGGGAGACACATGCTTTTACATCTGTTATTTAAGGACTTGAGGCACAGCATAATTATATAAAACGAGTTTTGACCGCCTGCATAAAGAGGCATCTCTAAAGGGGTGCCACTTGCGGAACTTGCAGTAATTTATTATAACATAGTTTCCGCCTTGTAATGCTAACACCCTCCATACCCTTTGAAATTTCATGTTCATGTGTGGTGTATTTCCTAGGATGTGTTGATGCACAATAAGTTTTCGTATTTTGGTTCTGTCTGCTGGTGCCCCCTGGGGGGTAATCGGGTAAAAAAGCACAAGAAAATGCTATCTTTTCCAAATGAGAATTGCATTTATAAAATGGGTTTTGTTACTCTAGCGTAAAGGGGCCACTCTACAGGACTTGCAGTAATTTATGTTCAACTGCCATTTTGCTGCAGGGCAAAGTGTTTTGTCATATGTGCCACAACAACTAATATTCCACCTCCAACTCCATATAGCCCTTAGAGCGATACAGGCCCACTTGATCCTCTTGTTATTATTATTTACTGTTCTTTCGTTTGTTAATTGTAAGCTCTACTGGCTGAAGGCTAGCAGAGCTTATGAGATGGCGAGTTGTCCGTCGCCGTCGTCTGTCACTGTTGTCCGTTAACATTTGCTTTGTGAACACAACACGATAAGACCTTCATTATTAATCAGATCTTTACCAAACCTTATCAGGGTCTTTATATCAATGAAAGCTCGGACAAGTTTGAAAACCAGCCATATTGTATTAGTTTCACAGGAGTTATGGCACTTGATTTGCTGAAAAATGCCATATTCTGATTTGTGAACACTCTAGCACCTTCATTTGTTATTCGATCTTTACAAAATTGGCTTAGATTGTTAATATAAATGAAAGCTCAGAAAAGGCCAAAACCCATCACGATCGGATCAGTAACACTAGAGTTATGGCCCTTGTTTTACTGAAAAATGCCATTTTCTGCCTTAAGACCTGTCCAGCACCTTCATTTATAATTTGATCTTTACCAATCTTGCAACGATTGTTAATATCAATGAAAGCTCGGAAAAGTATGAAAACGAGCCAGATCGGATTAGTTACACCAGAGTTATGCCCCTTGATTTGCTGAAAAATGCCATTTTTGTCTCGCCTTACATAGGGATCACTTTTCCAGTGGCGGCGACGTCGAAAGCGAAGGCACCGTCGACTCTTGGTTAAAGTTTTTTGGAAGGTATATATCTCCAATACTGTAAAAGGTATTGCTTTTAAACTTTGTATGAACATTCACTGGGGTAACCTCTTACACTTTAACTAAGCCCCCACCCCACCAATGACCTTGACCTTGACTTAAAGACAACAGAACTTAGTCAAAATTTATTGGTTAAAGTTTTTTGGAATGTATGTATTAATCTCCAATACCGTCAAAGGTATTGCTTTGAAACTTTGTATGAACATTTACTGGGGTAACCCCTTACACTTTCACTAGGCCCCAACCCACCATTGACCTTGACCTTAATTCTAAAGACGACAGAAGTTAGTCAAATTTTCTTGGTTAAAGTTTTTGGTTAAAGTTTTTGGAAGGTATATATCTCCAATACCATCAAAGGTATTGCTTTGAAACTTGTATGAACATTCATTGGAGTAACCCCTTTTACTTTCACTACCCACCAATGACATTGACCTTGACTTTAAAAACAACAGAACTTGCTCCAACTTTCATGGTTAAAGTTTTTGGTTGAAGTTTTTTGGAAGGTATATATTTCCAATGCTGTCAACGGTATTTCTTGATATTTTGTAAGGCCCCACCCTTCCAATGACCCCAACAAAACAAACTCTCGTTGTGAATGAACAAAACCTCAGATGAAGAGACAGCCCGTGGCGGTGGCCTTGTCTGCCTTGTGACCACTCTAGCACCTTCATGACTGGATTTCAATTAAACTTGGCAGGATTGGTCAGTACCAAGCGTAATTGTGCTGCTGCATATTGTTGTTGTGTTCCGGTTAAATGTTTTTTATGGCTCTTTAAAGGTTTTAATACACAAACTTTGTCCTGACTAGTTCTCCTGTTCTACCAAGCCTAGTTGTGCATATTGTTTTTGTGTTCCGGTTGAATAATTTGTATTGGAGTTGTGGGTCTTTAAAGGTTTTAATATACAAACTTTGTCCGGATTAGTTCTCCTCAACCAGGTTGCGAACATCATTATCGTGTACCAGTTAAATGATTTTCGGCGGATTTAGGGCCCTTTCGCCAGTGGGTGAGACATCTGTTTTTACTTAAAACAACCTCTAGTTTTAATTTGGTATGGTTATTTAGGGACCCAAGGCACATATAATTATATAAAAACAATTTTTGACCGCCTGAATAAAGAGGCCTCTCTACAGGGTTGCATCTTACGGAACTTGCAGTAATTTATTATAACGGAGTTTCTGCCTTGTGATGCTAACTCTCTCCATACCCTTTGAGATTTCATGCTCATGTGTAGTGTATTTCTTAATTAAGAATGTGTAGATGCACAATAAGGTTTTGTATTTTGGTTCAGTCTGCTGGAGTCCCCTAGTGGGTAATCGGGTAAAAAAACACGCAAAATTAACTATCTTGTCCAAATGTGAATGCATTTATAAAACTGGTTTTGTTACTTTGGCGTAAAGGGGCAACTCTACATACATGTAGGTACTTTGGGGACAGTAATTTATGTTCATCTGCCTTTTTGCTCAATGCAGGACAAAGGTTTTTATCATATGTGCCAGAACAACTACTATCCCTCCCACTCCAACCACAGACTCCATGTAGGCAGTAGAGCGATAAATTCTTGGGCTTCTTGTTCTAAAGTTTGTATATAAAGATTTTGCACATTTTACATAGACTTGTATAGGGAAAACTGAAAAAATCTTCTCTCAAACCGGAAGACGCACAGCCATTTTAGCTTGTAAAGCATCGACTTGACCTGTTGTTCTTTATTATATCACTAACCCCTGGAATATCAGGTTTGCTCATTTGAAGTCCCTGGGGTCAAAGGTGGCTGCACCCCAGGTCCAGTGTTTGTATATAGAGATTTTGCATGCTTTTACATAGACTTACATAAGGAAAGACTGAAAACATCTTCAATCAGTATTTGCAAAGGGACACTTTTTTCATCATTAGCTCTACTGGCCAAGGGCATGGCGAGTGGACCGACGTCCGTCGTCCGTCCGTCGTCAGTCGTCCGTCCGTCGTCCGTTAACTCTTGCCATGTGAACACTCATTATTATTCGGATCTTTATGAAACTTTGCCAGTTTCTTTATATCAATGAAAGCTCGGACAAGTTTGAAAACCAGCCAGATCGGATTAATTTCACCGGAGTTATGGCCCCTGTTTTGCTGAAAAATACCATATTAAGCCTTGTGAACACCTTCATTTATTATTTGATCTTTACCAAACTTGCATAGATTGGTAATACTATTGAAAGCTTGGACGAGTTTGAAAAACAGCTGAATTGGGTCAGTAACACCAGAGTTATGGCCCTTGTTTTTCTGAAAAATGTCATTTTCTGTCTTGTGAACTCTCTAGCACCTTCATTTATTATTTGATCTTTACCACAGATTGTTAATTTCAATAAAAGCTCGAACAAGTTCGAAAACCAGCCAAATCGGATCCGTAATACCGGAGTTATGGCCCTTGTTTTTTTTCTGAAAAATGCCATTTTCTTCCTTGTGAACACTCTAGCACCTTCATTTATTATTTGATCTTTATCAAACTTGTACATATTGGTACATATTGGTAATATCAATGAAAGCTCGGACATGTTTGAAAACCAGCCAAATCGTATCAGTAAAGAAATATAAAAAGATCGGACAGGGAAAGTAGCATTCAAATAGGACAGTCAACCACAAAACACAGAAACAAAAATGCAAACAGACAAACAAGAAGGCAAAAGCAACAATAAAACCAAACGACATCACAAACACATAAGGGTTGACAATAGGGCTACCGCCTTGGAACAGTCAGTGGCAAAGTAGGCCACTGGGGGTTTAAACCGGTTCTAGGGTGCACCAAACCTCACACTTACCCTACTGCCATCCCATTAAAACAGGACAGTGTAAATAAAGAACACCAGAGTTATGGCCCTTGTTTTTTTCTGAAAAATGCCATTTTCTGCATTGTGAACACTCTATCACCTTCATTTATTATTTGATCTTTATCAAACTTGTACAGATTGTTAATATCAATGAAAGCTTGGGCATGTTTGGAAACCAGCCAAATCGGATCAGTAACACCAGAGTTATGGCCCTTGTATTTCTCTGAAAAATGCCATTTTCTGCATTGTGAACACTATCACCTTCATTTATTATTTGATCTTTATCAAACTTGTACAGATTGTTAATATCAATGAAAGCTCGGACATGTTTGAAAACCAGCCAAATCGGATCAGTAACACCAGAGTTATGGCCCTTGTTTTTTTCTGAAAAATTCCATTTTCTGCATTGTGAACACTCTATCATCTTCATTTATTATTTGATCTTTATCAAACTTGTACAGATTGTTAATTACAATAAAAGCTCGGATATGTTTGAAAACCAGCCAAATCGGATCAGTAACACCAGAGATATGGCCCTTGTTTTCTGCATTGTGAACACTCTATCACCTTCATTTATTAGCTCTACTGATCAGAGATCAGCAGAGCTTATGCCGTGGTGCGGCGTCCGTCGTCCGTCTGTCCGTCTGTCCGTAAACTTTTATTTGTAGCGACTTCACAGCTGAAACTACTGGATGGATATTCATGAAACTTTACAGAAATGTTGCCCATAAAGTCTAGTTGATCCTAGCAAAAATTCATGTTGATGTGAAATCCAAGATGGCCGCCAAAGCTAAAAATAGAGTTTTAAAATACAAGTTTGTAGCGACTTCTTCTTGAAAACTATAAGTGATATTGATATGGGACTTTTTCTAAAATGATCAGCATGACATGATGTTGATCCTAGTCAAAAATCGTTTTGATTCAACATTAAACATGGCTGCCAGCGGCCATCTTTGTTTACATAGAGTTATATAGTAAAAACTTGTAGCGACTACTCCTCTGAAACTACTCGGCGGATTGTCATGAAACTTTACAGGAATGTTGCTCTTGATGTCTAATTGATCCTAGAAAAATTTCAGGTCGGCCGGAAATTCACGATGGCCGTCACAGCTAAAAATAGATTTTTAAAAAATAAGTTTGTAGCGACTACTTCTTGAAAACTATAAGTGATATTGATATGGGACTTTTTCTAAAATGATCAGCATGACATGATGTAGATCCTTGTGGAAAATTATTTTGATTCGACGTTAAACATGGCTGCCAGTGGCCATCTTTGGTTACATAGAGTTATATAGTAAAAACTTGTAGCGACTACTCCTCTGAAACTACTTGACGGATGTTCATGAAACTTCACAGGAATGTTGCTCTTGATGTCTAGTTGATCCTAGAAAAATTTCAGGTCGGCCGGAAATTCAAGATGACCGCCACAGCTAAAAATAGATTTAAAATAAATAAGTTTGTAGCGACTACTTCTTCAAAACAATAAGAGATATTGATATGGGACTTTTTCTAAAATGATCAGTATGACATGATGTTGGTCCTTGTCGAAAATCGTTTTGATTTGACCTTAAACATGGCTGCTTTGTTTACATAGAGTTATATAATGAAAACTTGTAGCGACTACTTCTTTGAAACTACCTGACGGATTTTCATGAAACTTCACAGGAATGTTGCTCTTAATGTCTTATTGATCTTAGCAAAATTTCAGGTCGGCCGGAAATTCAATATGGCCGCCACGGTTAAAAATAGATTTTCAAAAAACAAGTCTGTAGCGACTACTTCCTGAAATCAAAATCAATCAGTAGAGCTTCAAGGTCATTGACCTCTTGTTATTTGATCTTTATAAAGCTTGTACAGATTGTTAATATCAATGAAAGCTCGGACATGCTTGAAAACCAGCCAAATCGGATCAGTAATGCCAGAGTTATGGCCATTGTTTTTTCTGAAAAATGCCATTTTATGCCTTGTGAACACTCTAGCACCTTCATTTATTATTTGATCTTTACCAAACTTGCATAGATTGTTTATACTAATGAAAGCTTGGACGAGTTTGAAAAACAGCTGAATTAGGTCAGTAACACCAGAGTTATGGCCCTTGTTTTTCTGAAAAATGTCATTTTCTGTCTTGTGAACACTCTAGCACCTTCATTTATTATTTGATCTTTACCAAACTTGCACAGATTGTTAATTTCAAAAAAAACTCGGACAAGTTCGAAAACCAGCCAAATCGGATCCGTAATACCGGAGTTATGGCCGTTGTTTTTTTCTGAAAAATGCCATTTTCTGCATTGTGAACACTATCACCTTCATTTATTACTTGATCTTTATCAAACTATTTGTACAGATTGTTAATATCAATTAAAGCTCAGACATGCTTGAAAACCAGCCAAATCGGATCAGTAACGCCAGAGTTATGGCCCTTGTTTTCTCTGAAAAATGCCATTTTATGCCTTTTGAACACTCTAGCACCTTCATATATTATTTGATCTTTACCAAACTTGCATAGATTGTTAATACTAATGTAAGCTGGGTCGAGTTTGAAAACAGCTGAATTCGGTCAGTAACACCAGAGTTATGGCCCTTGTTCTTTCTGCAAAATGTCATTTTCTGTCTTGTGAACACTCTAGCACCTTCATTTATTATTTGATCTTTACCAAACTTGCAAAGATCGTTAATTTCAATGAAAGCTTGGATAAGTTCGAAAATCAGCCAAATCGGATCCGTTATACCGGAGTTATGGCCCTTGTTTTTTTCTGAAAAATGCCATTTTCTTCCTTTTAAACACTCTAGCACCTTCATTTATTATTGATCTTTACCGAACTTGCACAGATTGTTAATACCATTGAAAGCTTGGACAATTTCCAAAACCAGCTAAGTTGGGTCAGTATCACTAGAGTTATGGCACTTGATTTTTTCTGAAAAATGCCATTTTTTGCATTGTGAACACTCTATCACCTTCATTTATTATTTGATCTTTAACAACCTTGTACAGATTGTTAATTTCAATAAAAGCTTGGACAAGTTCGAAAACCAGCCAAAACGGTCCCGTAATACCGGAGTTATGGCCTTGTTTTTTTCCTGAAAAATGCCATTTTCTTCGTTTTAAACTCTCTAGCACCTTCATTTATTATTGATCTTTACCGAACTTGCACAGATTGTTAATACCATTGAAAGCTTGGACAAGTTCCAAAACCAGCTAAGTTGGGTCAGTATCACTAGAGTTATGGCCAAGTTTGTAGCGACTACTTCTTGAAAACTCTTAAGTGATATTGACATGGGACTTTTTCTAAAATGATCAGCATGACATGATGTTGGTCCTTGTCGAAAATCGGTTTGATTCGACGTTAAACATGGCTGCCGCCATCTTTGTTTACATAGTTATTTAGTAAAAACTTGTAGCAACTACTCCTCTGAAACTACCTGACGGATTTCCATGAAACTTCACAGGAATGTTGCTCTTGATGTCTTAATGATCCTAGCAACATTTCAGGTTGGTCGGAAATTCAAGATGGCCACAACAGCTAAAAATAGATTTTCAAAAACAAATTTGTAGCGAGTACTTCTTGAAAACTATAAGTGATATTGATATAGGACTTTTTTCTTAAATGATCAGTATGGAATGATGTCGATCCTTGTCGAAAATTATTCTGATGCGACGTTAAACATGGCTGCCAGCGGCCATCTTTGTTTACATAGAATTATATAATGAAAACTTGTAGCGACTACTCCTCTGAAACTACTTGACGGATTTACATGAAACTTCACAGGAATGTCTAATTGTTCCTAGCAAAATTTCAGGTCGGCCGGAAATTCAAGATGGCCGCCACGGCTAAAAATAAATCTTCAAAAAACAAGTTTGTAGCGACTACTTCTTCAAAACTATAAGTGATATTGATATGCGTCTTTTCCTAAAATGATCAGTATGACATGATGTTGATCCTTGTTGAAAATTATTTTGATTTGACATTAAACATGGCTGCCAGTGGCCATCTTTGTTTACATAGAATTATATAATGAAAACTTGTAGCGACTGCTCCTCTGAAACTACTTGACGGATTTACATGAAACTTCACAGGAATGTCTAATTGTTCCTAGCAAAATTTCAGGTCGGCCGGAAATTCAAGATGGCCGCCACAGCTAAAAATAAATCTTCAAAAAACAAGTTTGTAGCGACTACTTCTTCAAAACTATAAGTGATATTGATATGCGTCTTTTCCTAAAATGATCAGTATGACATGATGTTGATCCTTGTTGAAAATTATTTTGATTTGACATTAAACATGGCTGCCAGTGGCCATCTTTGTTTACATAGAGTTATATAATGAAACTTGTAGCGACTACTCCTCTAAAACTACTTGACGGATTTACATGAAACTTCACAGGAATGTCTAATTGTTCCTAGCAAAATTTCAGGTCGGCCGGAAATTCAAGATGGCCGCCACGGCTAAAAATAAATCTTCAAAAAACAAGTTTGTAGCGACTACTTCTTCAAAACTATAAGTGATATTGATATGCGTCTTTTCCTAAAATGATCAGTATGACATGATGTTGATCCTTGTTGAAAATTATTTTGATTTGACATTAAACATGGCTGCCAGTGGCCATCTTTGTTTACATAGAGTTATATAATGAAACTTGTAGCGACTACTCCTCTAAAACTATTTGACGAATTTTCATGATACTTCACACGAATGTTGCTCCTGATGTCTAATTGATCCTAGCAAAACTAAAATTATTTTGATGCGACGTTAAACATGGCTGCCAGCGGCCATCTTTTTTTACATAGAATTATATAATGAAAACTTGTAGCGACTACTCCTCTGAAACTACTTGACGGATTTACATGAAACTTCACAGGTATGTTGCTCTTGATATCTTATTGTTCCTACCAAAATTTCAGGTCGGCCGGAAATTCAAGATGGCCGCCAAATCTACAAATAGATTTTAAAAAAACAAGTTTGTAGCGACTACTTCTTGAAAACTCTTAAGTGATATTGATATTGGACTTTTTCTAAAATGATTAGCATGACATGATGTTGGTCCTTGTCGAAAATCGTTTTGATTCGACGTTAAACATGGCTGCCGCCATCTTTGTTTACATAGTTATTTAGTAAAAACTTGTAGCAACTACTCCTCTGAAACTACTTGACGGATTTACATGAAACTTCACAGGAAAGTTGGTTGGAAATTCAAGATAGCCGCCACGGCTAAAAATAGATTTTCAAAAAACGAGTTTGTAGCGACTACTTCTTGAAAACTACAAGTGATATAGATATGGGACTTTTTTTTAAATGATCAGCATGACATGATGTTGGTCCTTGTCGAACATCGTTTTGATTCGATGTTAAACATGGCTGTCAGCGGCCATCTTTGATTACATAGAGTAACTAGTAAAAACTTGTAGCGACTAATCCCGACGGATTTTCATGAAACTTCACAGGAATGTTGCTCTAGATGTCTAATTGATCCTAGCAAAATTTCAGGTCGGCCGGAAATTCAAGATGGCCACTATGGCTAAAAATAGATTTTCAAATTACAAGTTTGTAGCGATTATTTCTTGAAAACTATAAGTGATGTTGATATGGGACATTTCTAAAATGAATGTTGATCCTTGTCAAAACGTATTTTGATTTGACGTTAAACATGGCTGCCAATAGCCATCTTTGTTTACATAGAGTTATATAATGAAAACTTGTAGCGACTACTCCTCTGAAACTACTTGACGGATTTTCATGAAACTTCACAGAAATGCTGATTTAACTATCAAAAACCTATCAGTAGAGCTTCAAGGTCATTGACCTCTTGTTTAAAAATTGGATAAAAAATAAACATTTGACTACCAAAACACTTTTTTGCCAGCGCTTTTTCCATGTAAACGCTGCAGACATTGAAAACGTTTCAAATTTCTGAAAATTTCAAATTGGATGCTTAGGTTTTAGGTTAGGTGAAGAGGCTATAAAAGAGAAGAAGGAATAACTGGTGGGGGGGGGGGGGGGGGGGGGGGGGATAATAACCAGAAAGCATATAAATATGAACATAATGTGTATTTAAAACAAGAGGCCCATGAGGGCCTGTGGACGCTTTACTGGCTAATATCAAGGGTTGTCGACATAGAATTCCCATCAGTACTTCTTTTAAAATATTGCAAAAACAACACGGCTAGGATGGCCTTAGATTGCTCACCAGGTAATCATGGGCAATAAGCCTGTTTTGTCTAGTCTGGCATACACCAATTGCAAACTGGCAGACTTCCTGTCAAAGTAAGTAGTGAATATTAGTAGTGATGCAGGTTTGTGTACTTTATGGTTTATGCCCTCAATGGTTCATTCTCTTGTTAAATACTTTTTAATATTTGTAATCTTTGTATAACTAAAAAGCTACTCCATCAGGGCTACCGTTACCATAAACTTCGTAAAACCTTTGCAAAGTTTTATTATCGTAACCCTGATCTTCTTTAATATAAAAGTAATTTAAGAACTCTTCTGCAACAAGGACTATCACAACCTAAATTCTATGGTGACGTGTTTACAAACTTCGTAAGATCCTTGGTCATGATCACCTTC
Source organism: Cyrtodaria siliqua (assembly GCA_037043455.1). Lineage (NCBI taxonomy): Eukaryota > Metazoa > Mollusca > Bivalvia > Adapedonta > Hiatellidae > Cyrtodaria > Cyrtodaria siliqua. The sequence goes on along the minus strand of JAWPHD010001815.1, from coordinate 33,981 downwards.
ATACTATCTTTGTTAAACTTGTGAAAAGGTTTATCAAAAGAGGTTATGACCCTATCATTTTGCAGCGCATGGCATGCTTGGTGTTGGACCATTTACAGTTCACCACTATGCTTTCCTCTTTAATTTTGCGACGACCGGACAGGCTATGGACCCTATGATGACGTCTACGTAAAGCGCCAAAAAACGGTGACGTTTGAGGTTTGTCTACAATCTTGTCTTGTCAATGGTTTATTCTCTTGTTGATCTGGCTTCTGCCAAGTCATTGAGTACCTTCTTTGTGGCTTTCTAGGCTATTGTTTTTTGTATTTATATATACACGAGCATCTTTGTGTTTTATTTATGCTGCATTGTTGGTTAGAGAATATTTCATGGCGGGAATATCTGTATTTACACTGACCCGTTTTATTGGGATGACATTAGGGAAAGTGTGAGGTTTGGTGCACCCAAGAACCTGGTTTAAACCCCCAGCGGCCTTTTTTGCCACTGACCGTTCCAAGGCAGTAGCCCCTATTGTCAAGCCTTTTTGTGTTTGTGACGTCGTATGCCTTTATTCCTTATTAACATTTCCATTCATTTTTGTCTTTTTGCGTGTTTCGGGGTTTACTGTGTTCTGTGAAAGCTTCATACATTTCCTGTTCAACTTTTATACTTATTTTCATTGTCACACAATGATGGATAGGTACATAATAAAACAGACTATCATTTTAGAAATTGAATAGGTTTTATATATTGCAACTTGTAAAGATGACGTTTTATTAATTTGTTTCAAGAGATATGTTTTGATATATCACCATTCAGATCCCCAGAATTATTAGCATCGTCATCATTATCATTATCACCACTTTTATGTTCGCGACTATAATTCTGTCATGTGCTACAACTTTTTTCCAGCTTCCTATTTTGCATAATCGTATATGATTTAAAATATAAAAAATAATTTTGTTCATATAATTTCAGCGATAAATCGCAGGCAGCCAATATAGTTGACCTTGAAACATTTGACACCGATGAAGACAATGTTGACTCTCCAACAAAAGAGGAAACAAAATACCAATGTGCACAATGTGGGAAGGATTACAAATCAAGGTCGTCACTAAAAAGACACAGTAACAGCCACGACCCAGACAAGGCTGTGTGTTCCGAGTGCCATCGATATTTTAGTTCCGCTGCAGAGTTGACGGACCATAATGCAACATATCATTCATCTGCACACTTGTGTAACGTATGTGGTAAATCATTCAATCGGAAGTATAGCCTGAAAATGCATTTACTGAGGACTCATAATATGGATAGTTTTGTGGGAAAAAATGTCTGCCCCTTTGATCAGTGTGGACGAACTTTCTACGGTAACCAGAAAACCGTCTATCAAGACCACCTGAACAAACATACCGGCTTAAAACCGTACATTTGTGAAAAGTGTGAAAAAGAGTTCACCTCAAAGCGCGCCAAGTATATGCACAAACAAATATGCGTTGATAGGTTGTTTCACGTCTGCACTAAATGCGACTTGAAGTTTACCACCAGTAGTTCATTGAACAATCACGTAGAGTCTGTGCACAATGAGAAGGTCTATATCTGTAGTTGTGGGAAATTCTTCCGATACAAGACGGGACTGCTGAACCATAGACAGAATACTGGGCACTCCAACACTAAGGCCTGAAGTAAATACTTTGGTTTCAGTTTGATTGAATGGAGTTATACGTCATTTTTAACACATGTAAGGTTATATATGAAGGCCTAATTTTGTGGTGGAGGCAGACCTCTCACTACTCCTGGGTAGTTCTGTATACCGACCGTCATCCGTAAGAATCCACACTTTTTCACTTTGAGCACCCAGTGGGATTCGAACCCGCAGGCTGCCCTCAGCGGTGAGAGGTAACGTTGTTAACTCCTAGACCACGGTTGCCTTATGCCTACTTTTAAAAGCGACACACGGAAATCTTTAAAATTGGTTTACAAGGTGTTCTCGCATCAAAAATAACCAAATGTCAACATGAGTATCTTCCTAATACCCCTTGTCAGCTGAAATTTTAATTTTATTCTAAAACAGGTAGCTTCTCGAAAGTTTTGAGAAATAAATGACAATTTTTTTAAAATTATATAACGTCATTTTGATAAGTCGGCCGGCTAATATATACATACAAAATAATAACAAAATCGGGAATATATATTGTTTATTTTTATTATAAATCATTTTAAGCTGAAAACAAACCATAACTGATACACATTAAAACAGATTATATGTATAATACAGATAGGACACTGTTTTGTAAATGCTTTCACCAGTCCTTAGTATTATTGTTCCTATTCAATAGCGGTTTACATTAAAAAATGATGAAATTGTTATGTATCATTTACATTAAGTATTGCATCATATTTACTTTAACTTGTGTGACTACCATATAACTGACAAAAAGGTACCATTTTGAGATAAACTATAGAGATAACCATAACCAAACCTGAAAATTCTAGTTGTTTTGGTGAATCGTTCTTGTACACTATAGTCAGTTGCAGCTTGCAGTTGTTAGATATTTGTGGTTTCCCGTTATCTTTCACGTCAACTACGATGAAGTATGCACTCTTTGATTCCAAGTCTAATCCCGATTTAGCAACCTGTAAAACATTACAGGTAGGTGTAAACATACTGACAAGGGATAAAAGTTGAACCGGAAAATATAGTTTTCACAAAACACAATCAATCTGAAACACGCATAAAAACGAACAACAATTGCAATGTTAATAAGAAAAAAGGCAATTGAGATCACAAAAACAAACGGGTTGAAAATAGGGCTACCGCCTTGGAACGGTCAGTGGAAAAAAATGCCGCTCGTTTCTTACTGTGGCTGCAATCGCTGAATGGTTCTGATTGTTGATATATATCAATGTTTTCTAGTAAAACAACGAATCAGACGCGGAAAAGGTGTTTTGAATTTATAAAATATATTTGTTCGCCTATACATTTTTGAAAACTTGAACAATACAAAAATATATCGCCTACCACAAGACTGTTTCTCTCAATCCTGAACAACATATCGACATCTCCCAAAAGTTCAAACATATAAAAGTTTGTATGTCGTTGGCATTGTCAGGGTCGCGTACAACAAAAGATCCAATTAAATAACCAGGGTTAGCAGTTTCAGGTACCTGCAACATGTACATATGCTATATTAAACATACGATTATATTGTCTTCAGTTTAAGAATGTGCTAGTATACTAGTGTTGATATAATTCAACAGTGCTATCTTTTAGAACTACTGCTTTAGTACTATAGGGTGTGAGAGGGGTTGTACTTTACAGGAACAGATTCATTAAATTGAGTCTTCTACGTTTCTCTAGTTTGTTTTCACTGCTTTCCTTTTCCAATATTTGTTCACGTACAACGCAACGAAACAATTGTGCATCTTGCCATTTTGTAGAAATCATGAGTAAAATAATAGTGTTACAGAAAATAGAATACTATTACCGACTCATCATTATATAAATGGTAACAATTATTTTTGAATGATAAACATTTTGCAAGTTGAATTTTTACCAAAGGCATTCTAAAACATTAGGAAGCGTTATGTATACACATTTATGTTGGATGTATATGGCGTTACATCTTTGTTTATGTTCAGTAAACAATAAACAAACATTACCTCGTCTGTGGTAAGACGAACATCTGACAGGACTTCATTAAGATTAGTAACACTAATTGTTAGATCTTTGTCCGTATACTTAGAGAATGGAGTGAATAACAGATTTTATTTCATCGAGAAGTGTGAAAACATTTTTCACGAATGCGAATAAATATTAATATTTAAGTTTGACCACTCCGAGATGAAATAAAATGTGTTATTCACGACAAAACAGCACATTTTCTTTTTATTTTATGCTTTATAATCAAAGTGTTTATTTCATTGCTAAAATACACTATTTCACAGCTGAGCATAAAATAAATTGGTTCATCTCCATTGTCTGTAACCCGGATAGTTAGTTTTATTGCATCCCATTTAAATACTTCTTGACATCCAGGTTTATTTGAGAAACTGTGATCGTTTCAACAATTTGTTTTTTTCACATCAAACTTGGTTAAACCCCCAGCCTCAATGTGGTTGAACAGACTCATTACAACCGTCAGTCTGCTACTGCTTCCAATGATCTCCTTTTCAGTATTTATTAAACATTTTCATAAACATTTCTCTAATATTGAAATGTTGAACGCATAAATTGTTAATACCTAGTTGATTTACAAACAAATTGACTGAATCATTATTAAAACTCCTTAAAAGTAAGTTTGAAGGCTCAAAATCAGTTTAACATCCTCATTCTTTCGAAAAATTATATTTTTGTTCAGTATTAGCAGTTTTCAGTCTGTTTTGGTCTGGTAAATGTAGAGCGCACATTTGAGTGCAGCTAAATTTTTGTCAAAACAGGTACATGATGGGTACACATCATCAGCCAAAACACTCTGTGCTCGTGTGCCCTATAGTTTTAGGATCAAAAATATGCAGAAAGAAAAACAAAGTAGCGTTAAATGCATGCAACATCTCTATAACGACTAATGCACTAATGCTCAAATCATAAAGTTAAATCGGTCCTGCTAAAAAAAATGGTGGTTTAAAACGGCAGTCGACTGTGTCAGCGAAAGATATCAATAAAAGTTATTGGATTTTCTTCAATAAAAATTCAGGCCGAATTCTTGATTTTAAATGTCAACGCAACTACATGCATTTATTGTTCCTTTTGCATTCAGTGCACAGAAAGTGCATCATTCAATTCATTTAATTCTGCAGTTTTTTATGCATTCATTCTTCTTGATATATAAAAATTAGATGGTTAGTAACTTAGAATTCTATTTTGACGAGTGTAAGAAAAGTCATAAATACGAGCCTCTGGTGAGTATTTATGACTTTTTGACACAAGTCAAAATACAGCTGAAATTCTAAGTTACTAAACATGTTTTTTTTTTTTATCATGAATACTGTTTTCAATGACATAATTTACCTATTAAACAATGGAAAAACAGCTCATGTCTGCTGCGGTCATAATACGAATGGGGGATTTTTTGTCAAGGGAAGTAAGTTTGGCAGAAAATGTTTTAGGCCGTTAAATATATGGATATCGATAATATACTAGATATAGAGCTGACGATGAACCATCAATATTGGACCTCGTTTTTACGAATGAGGAAAACATTATTGAATCAATCAATATAACGCAAGTTGAAAAAGTGATTATCTAATCCAAACTTTTAAATTTAATTGTTACATAGATCTCGGAAGTCAATGCAACAGCAAAATTGAACTTCCATAAAGGAGACTATACTCAGTTAAATAGTGATCTGGGTGATATAAATTGGAATGATGATGGAAAAACCAATAACTGAGGCCTGGAGCATCTTTGCTGAAACCATAACAAAATCATTAGATAACTCAATACCAGTGAGTAAAGCTAATCATAGGCCTATCAGGAATAACCCTTTAATAGACAAAAACGCAATAAATGTCATTAGGATAAAGCATAGGAAATGGACTAGATATAAACATTGTAAAATTGAGAACAACTACAACGAATACAAAATTGCTAGAAATAATGTAGTGTATGAACTTAGAAGATGCAACTATGATTATGAAAAAAATCTGGCATCAAAAATTAAAACGGACGATAAACTATTTTGGAAGTATGTAAGGTCCAATACCAAAACCAAAATATCGTTCTGTAACTTAGAAAACCCATGGAGAACTAACAAGGAAAATGTCCAAAAAAGAGCTACCAGAATGGTGGGTAACCTCAGCAATTTTCCATACCATACAAGACTTACTATGTTAGGACTACCAACCCTTGAGTATAGAAGAGAGCGAGCCGGCGGGATTCAGGTTTACAAAATCTTGAACAACATCGATGTAGTAAACAAAAAAAAACTATTCACTATGGCCCCTAATATTGGCATCAGTGGAAACTCAAAGAAATCCTTTGCTTACAGAGTGGTAGAATATTGGAACAAACTACCTAACACAGTAATTGAGGCACCCACCATAAATTCATTTAAAAGTAGGCTAAACAAACATTGGGCAAAACATCCTTCCAATTCAGGCCAAACAAAAAAAACACTAAAAGGACAAAAGTGTATCCGGAAGTCACGAGTCCAACGACCATACCAGAAAAACACAAAACAACAAACGGGCCTGAGAAACCGACGGTTTTGCATTGGCCTCGACTACAGTATGAACAGTATAAATAAATGCAAAATACTTTCTTTTGATAATGCAGTGCATTCCTAAATTGATAAGTATAAAACATAAATGTGTAGATGTGTAGTTCGAATGGTTGATCCTTGACTCTTTAAAAGAGTATGATAATGGACCTTTGGAAACGGCCGAACACGACACGTACAAAATATTGCAGTCTCGGTTTGATTGAGACTGTTCATGAACGGTGTCGAAATATGCTAGCTACCGCTCACGCACTCTAGCCCCGGGTTGAGCAGAACTCATTATTCATAAAATCAATAGTACATAATTTTAACCATCCCGAAGATGGCATAGGGGAGGAACCTGTGGGGTTATGAACTGAGAAGTGTACACAAATACACGTGGTAGTGTTTACAGCAGACTACACTCAGCGTTAGGCAGTACTTAGTTATAATTGTGTGTAAACCTCCGTAGCAGTACTAAGAGATGTGATGTGTGTATCTGTGACTACTCATGAGTTCCAGATAACAAATCATCCCTACCATTTTCACACCAAAATCAGAAACATCACCATGCACTTCTATATCCCACACATGAAAATTGAATACTCCATCCTCAGGCTCAGGGATGTGTGTTCCTTAGTAATAACTATATACGATGTAATACCTTATCTTATTATCTCCATCACATCCAGCCATTCCTAACAATAATGTGTACAGTTATGCTTTACTTTTTAATGTTTATTCCAACGCAATGACATACATGTCCAAATTATACGCATATATTGTGTACTGCAGTATATATATCATGTATATAGGCTGTTTCTCCAGACCAACTATAAATGGCAATTAATTTCATTTAACATTAGTAACTTATGTCATGAAATATTTGCTGGCAGTGTGAAGTTCTGTTTAGTCATCAGATTACATTAAGTTTAGCGCAAAAGTTCATAGCAATTCTTTTTTATATTGTACACAGTGCAGTGGATATTGGATGAAAAAAAAGAGAACAAAAAAAAGTAACTATGGGGTCAAACATGAATAATACTCAAAAAACGGTCACAGTTCCAATATTCTATACTAGTAGTTTGAAATCTTTATACCTAGCTGATTTTCTGCAAACTGCATCCAGTGAGAGTTGTTTACATGTGCTATTGTTAGTCATTCACTGTAACTGACAGGCAGGTGTAATTGATGGCACACCTTCAATCTCTCCCTGCCAGGGTAGGGAATGTTGCCCCTTTAAGTCATATTAAATAGTTTGAAAACTTAAAGCTGAATATCAGAATAAGACCAACGTCTCTCTTGTGTTAGGCAACTGCGTGGAGACAACAGTCAGAACTCGGATTGACTCTATTGAGTTATGTGGGTGAGAAAGCTCTGCATGCAGGTATTTTACCAGTATGTAATTTTAGCAAATATATTATTTGTTGTGTATGACACCAAAACAAAATGCATTATTAAAATAATTTGCTTTAAAGTTCCATTTTTCGAAAAATTTAGCTAACAAAATAATTTCTATAGCCAGAAATGGCTAACAGAATCCTATAATGGCATTCTCTTTGTTATTTGGAATCATATTGATCGAGTGGTAATAAAAGAGAACAATACCGTTTCTGGGTATAAGAATGCACTAGTGCTAATCTAGTTTCAGTTTTTCCTCAGAGGAGATTTATTTTTAAACAAATTGGCAGCAGGAGGTACTCCAGAATGCAAACTTTTAATTATCGATATACACAATAATCCCCGTTTATGCAATCCACCTAACATACTTTCACTTTCGGTGCTCAAACGATGACCGGGTCTGCATATTCAATTTAATATAGCTATGCCTCTGCCATATATCCTATCATTATATTATATACACATACCCTCTATATCCTTACACACTATGTCCTCGCAACCTATATATCATTACATTGTATTCCTCCTTAACCTATATATGTCCGCATACCGTCAATGTACTTACATGTTATATCTCCATACCCTATATATCCTTACATAGTATGTCCCCGTACCCATATTTTCTTATGTTCCAATATACCCTATATATTACATCCCCATACCCTATATATCCTCCAATGTTATGTCCTGTACTCTCTATACCCGTTCATATTGTGCCCGCTTACATATTATATTCCTATACCCTTTATATCCTTACATATCCTTGCGTAGTATGTCCACGTACCCTCTATATCCTTATGTTCTAATAGTATTTCCAAATATGTAACAGATGTATTAATTTCAGTATTCATTATCTTAATTCCAGAAATATATATTGTTATTCTATAGTGTAGCCTTCTTAGCTATTAGGAGCTATTCAACTTATTGTAGTGATCTTACTCATTTTATGTATGTTTGTGGCGTACTGTGAATGTCCCGTATTGTCCAGTGTGTTGTGTATTGTGTACTCATGTATGTGTAAGTAGGCACAGCACGTGCAACAATAACCAGAATGCACCATTTCAAAACGAACCCCGCTAGGATTCTATCTTTCCCGCATTCCTCTACAAGCAGTGTCTGAATACAAGGTCGTGAGACTGAACTCTATATAGAGGCAATCAAGTTAAGAGTTAATGTTCTACCTCTGAACAATATGATATATACTTTTATATTTTACAAGCCGTTGTGAGGTGCTGGTTTTTACCACTATAGTTCCTAATAAAGAAAATAAACAGAATGGCGTCTTACTATTCCCTACAATGTTTGGGAAAGATCAAATGACAAATTGTGGGGCTAGAGCGTTCACACTTCACAATTTTGCAAAACGAAGGCCCTATCGTATTAAAGAAACTAACCCGCCAAATAACGGCAAAATTACACTACAAACCCGTTTACCAAAACTCCCGTTTAACTCAAAACTCTGTCGCTCAATGAAACTTTGAAGTTTAAATTCGAATATTTGCCTTATCGGTCGATGCAATTGATCGGGATTATCACTGTAGATGTTTAAACATCAACAGACATGTGCATGTGTACATTTTTATCTCACTTCTGTTTTTGAAAAATACTTGAAATAAATATCTAACCAGTATTGTTGTCTGTTTTTATCGGCTCGGATATAAAGTTGTGTCTCTGTCATCAAATATACATTTTGTACGGTGTGATATATATATGTTGTACAGTCTATTGACCCATATCTCATAGTCGGGTGGACATAAACTTGACTGACAGACCAAAACTATTTTTATTGGTCAAAAAGTAGGTTTACCTTGTCATTTGTAGATTCGTTACTGTAATAATCTGGCAACTTCTCCAGCTAGCTCACATGCTTAACAGTTCATAACACAAATAAACCGGATTAATAAACCAGCTGATCAAGGTAATTATCGTTAATTGTTCATTGTTTTCCATTTGTTTTAACTACTACTTATCCCATTCTTATGAAGCACTTTGCATTATTGTTAGGCGCAAATTAGTTTGCAACCAACATGTCAAATATTTTGTCACGAAGATAAAATATTTTTTATTTGTCAATAACAAACTTAGAAATTAACGTTTTCTTAGAACACATGAATACTCTTTTTAACGTCGTTCAAACAGATCAATCGTTTTTATTTATTACAAAATAAAAAGATTGAACTCTGTTACCGTGATATTTATATAAGTCAAAAGTTCTTAGTACCCACCTAAGAATATATCAATAATATGCTCATTGCCTTGTGTATTTCACGCTTGATTAGAGAGATACGGTTGAACTACAAAATAACGAGTTTAAATCGTCTGCTCGGTTTGCATGAAAACATGTAATAGCATTCAAGTCGATGTGTTTTCTTAGAAATAAATTTTAACACTTATACGATTTTCACCTTGTCTTAAGCCTATGTTACATGGGAAAAAGTCAGACTGTTCACCGTTACACATGATTTAATATTATTGTACATATTTTTAATCAAAGTCAGGTATTTGCCATTAATATAACATTTTAGGAGTTTCGACCAGAGCCCCGCCCTCCAAACTGTATGGAATGCTCGCTTTAGGTCAATAAATGCACAAAACTGTTTTTTCTTACTATTTTGTAATATTTGAATCAGAGAATGTAGTACAAACATATTATCTATTGTAGAAAACCCTCGTCTAAAGCCTGCTTGATATCGTTTATTATATTGTTGGCATCTGCAACATGTAATTTGTTGTAGCTTTGAGTTAATTATGGCTGTAAAAAGTCTACCAAGGCATCTTAATAGTGTAATCGGTCGATACTTTTCCGCCTTACTTCTATTACCCTTGTTTTTAAAAATGGGGTTGATAATTCCAATAGTCCAGGATTCAGGAACAACTCCTGTGTTCAGAACTAGATTAAAGAGTTTCAAATAGACTTGACTCATCACGGGTAATGTTGCTTCATTTAAAACTTTGTCAAATCCTGAAGCTTTATTGTTATTCAGGCTTCTTGAAACTTTTTTCAATTTCCCCTGCAGTTATGTCTCTGTTCACAAAATCGATTTCATTATTCAACATATCAGTATTATTCCCATTATTATTATTATTTTTAATATTATTATTATTATTATCATCATCAACATCATCATCATCGTCAGCATTATCGTTTACTGAAGCATCAAAATTCACTTCTTTGAAATGCTGATATAATTCGCTTAATGTCGCATTGACACTATTTGTTTGTTTTTCGTTTAAACCCTTCCAATCTTTTCTTGGGTTTGTTTTTCCCAGCTTTTTTAATTTCATGATATTTTTGTTTTTTAATTCGAAATTGTATTGTACTTGTGAAGTGTCGCTTTATAACTTTTACCGGCTTTTTTCATATCTGTTTTATTAATTTCTGATCAACGTAATTTATACTGGAATTTTGCACGGTCGAACTGCTTGCGGGCTTTATTGCATTTATTTCCAAACCATGCTTTATTGCATTTATTTCCAAACCAAGACTTTTCTTCTTCATACGGTGATTTTTTCTTATCATTGAGATTACCAAATGTGCGGAATGCACAGCTTTTAAACAGATCTGAGATTTTATCAACGGAGTGATTCATTTCTGACTGAGTTACTTCCCCTTTAATTTCGAAATCACATAGCGTGTTAAATAAATCGTCTATTTTTTCATGATCAATATTTGTTAGAAAATTGTTTCACTTCGTTTCATCCCATTTTCATCTGTATACTCTGTGACAGTTTTTAATCAATAACGTTCAAAACATCGATTGAGCGAAAGTATAGTACTTAGACCAGTTGATGTCGTACACACGTTTAAATCTACGATCATTTTACCGTTTAAAATGAATAGAGTATTGGCTTGTAAAAAATCAATAAACCTATATCCGTAGTTATCCATTGACTTATCACAGTTTGTTTTTTCTACAGTTATTTTTTTCTACACATACATTACTGTTTTGGAAAAAGTGCATTTCTCTGAAATATTCATCATACATTTCGTTGAGATTTTGAGATTCGAATATATCTCTATCAACAGAAATATAATCTTTCATAACCTTACATCTAGAATAACTATCTTCAAAAATACATACATTTAGTGTCTTGTATTTATTAGAGAATACGTCAGGTTCCCTTTGTATGTCAAGAAATGGGTCATCTACAGCATATACGGCGGAATGTATATATCACCACAGAGAATGTCTTCATTTTTTGTTAATCGTTTAAAGATGACGAACCAGTAAACAAGTTTACTTTCAGTTTTTATTATTGAAATGTATTGATTAAATGTGTTCTTAACAGCAATCGCGAGGCTCTCGATTTGTTTCTCACTTTTGAATTTACAATTTAAAATCTTTATGAACAAATGTATCGAGATCGTTCATTTTTAGCTCTACTGGCCAAGGGCCAGCAGAGCTTATGGGATGCTGTGTTGTCCGTCGTCTGTCGTCTGTCTGTCGTCTGTCTGTCGTCCGTTAACTTTTCTTCAAACGACTTCTTCTCAGAAACCGCTTGGCTAATTTTGACCAAACTTCACGTGGATGATCCTTAGTTGAATGCTTTTTAGATTTGTTAAAATTAGGTCAATGCTACATCCTAGATGGCTGCCATTACCATATATGGTCGAAACCTTAAAAAATCTTCTTCTCCAGAACCGCTGGACAGATTTCAACAGTTTTTCTTTTAAAATGATCGCCAACGCCTAGACTATTAAGTTTGTTCAAATAAAGTCCCCGGGGTCAAAAATGGCCGTGCCCCGGGGGTCCAAAATTTGTATATTGAGGTTTTGCATGTTTTTCATATAGACATATAGGAAAAAACTTTAAAAAAAATTCTTCTCTGAAACCACAAGGCACAGAGCTCTCATGTATTACATGTAGCATCAACTTATGGTCCTCTACTAAGTTTGTTCAAATGGTGACCCTGGGGTCAAATTTGTCCCCGCCCCGGGGGTCACAGTTTTACATAGACTTATATAGGATTTTTTTTTTAAAAATCTTCTTCTCGGAAACTACAAGAGCCAGAGGTTTGATATTTTGCATTTACTATAAGCTTATGGTCCTTTACCAAGTTTGTTCAAATAGTGACCCTCGGGTCACTTTTGGCCCCGCCCCAAGGGTCACATGTTTTACATAGACATGTATAGGGAAAAACTTAAAAAATCTTCTTCTCTGAAACTGCAAGAGCCAGAGGTTTAATATTTATCATTTGCTATAAGCTTGTGGTCCTCTATCAAGTTTGTTCAAATGGTGACCCAGGGGTCACATTTGGCCCCACCCCGGGGGTCACAGTTTTACATAGGCTTGTATAGGGAAAAACTGAAAAAAATCTTCTTCTCTGGAACCACATGGCACAGAGCTCTCATGTAATACATGTAGCATCAGCTTATGGTCCTCTACTAAGTTTGTTCAAATGGTGACCCGGGGGTCAAATTTGTCCCCGCCCCGAGGGTCACAGTTTTACATAGACTTATATAGGATTTTTTTTTTAAAAATCTTCTTCTCGCCAACTACAAGAGTCTGAGGTTTGATATGTTACATTTATTATAAGCTTATGGTCCTTTACCAAGTTTGTTCAAATAGTGACAATAGTGACCCTGGGGTCACATTTGGTCCCGCCCCAAGGGTCACATGTTTTACATAGACATGTATAGGGAAAAACTTAAAAAATCTTCTTCTCTGAAACTGCAAGAGCCAGAGGTTTAATATTTTGGTGTTGCTATAAGCATATGGTCCTTTACCTATTTTGTTCAAATGGGGACCCTGGGGTCACATCTGGCCCTGCCCCGGGGATTCACAGTTTTACATAAATGCTTGTAGAGGGAAAAACTGAAGAAAAAAAATCTTCTCTGGAACTGCAAGAGCCAGAGGTTTAATATTTTGCATTTGCTAAAAGCTTATGGTCCTTTACCAAGTTTGTTCAAATGTCGACCCTGGGGTCACATTTGGCCCCGCCCCAAGGGTCACATGTTTTACATAGACATGTATAGGGAAAAACTTAAAAAAATCTTCTTCTCTGAAACTGCAAGAGCCAGAGGTTTAATATTTTGCTGTTGCTATAAGCTTATGGTCCTTTACCAATTTTGTTCAAATGGGGACCCTGGGGTCACATCTGGCCCCGCCCCGGGGGTCACAGTTTTGCATAAATGCTTGTATAGGGAAAAACTGAAAAAAATCTTCTTCTCTGGAACTGCAAGAGCCAGAGGTTTAATATTTTGCATTTGCTGTAAGTTTATGGTCCTTTACCAAGTTTGTTCAAATGGTAACCCTCGGGTCACATGTTTTACATAGACATGCATAGAGATTATTTTTTTTGAATTTTTTTTTTTTTTTTTTTTGAATTTTTGAATTTTTTTTTTTTTGAATTTTTTTTTTGAATTTTTTTTTTTTGAATTTTTTTTTTTTTGAAATATCTTCTCTTTTTTTTTTAATGTTTTGCAATTGTTGTTTTTTTTTGCAATTTTTTTTTGAATTTTTTTTGAATTTTCTTTTTTTTTTTGGCATTTTTTTGCTTTTTTTTTAGCTCTATGTTCGACCAGTCGGACCAGTAACAGAGGTGTTCTTGATTTAGTTAAACATGCTATATGTTGCCTCGTTGATACGGTTGGGCCTTCATTTTTCATCTGATCTTTACCAAACTTTACCAGATTCTTTAGTTATGGCCTTTGATTTAGTTAAAAAGCTGCTTTTTGCCCGAAACTTTCAAAAAAAACGTAAATGGCAGTCACTCACTTCATTGATGTTATAAGAGCCATGTTAGCCAGTAGAGCGTCCACAGGCCCTCTTGGGCCTCTTGTTACATCAGTCATAAGGGAGGTTATTTAGGAGAATCCATGTTTAATTTTATAGACGGAACTTACGGAAACGTATATCGGCCTCGTCATGTTGAGATATTTTAACACTAAAATTCGTTGCAAGTCATGTAAATATTGCCATCTTTTTAAATTTTCTTGCTGAAAATTATTGTTTATGTGTTATTTATTATCACTATAATGGAATACTTTTTGACGACAAGATGGAAATTAGTACATATTGAAGTCATCTTTTTAATATTATTTGAACATAATGAAGTCATCTTTTTAATATTATGTGAACAATAAGTCGACATTCATTACTTCAAAAAGGCGTCCAAAAGAATGCATATTCTTCAAGCGAATTTCGTTTTATGTGTTATTATACAGTTTTACACGTCCGCCATGTTAAACGTTCACCCAATCGTGAACGCTCGGCCAATCCCGTCATTCCTCGGGATCCCGCCTCCTGCGCTTCTGTTAGCCGAAAGGCAACGGCACAAAAAATAGTGCACTGTTGCTAAGCTGTTGCTACATAAACATTATGGCCGCTTGCCACACATGTTGCAATCTCCACGCAGAGTTATCGTTCCTTGCATGTTGATGTATGATTTGCGTTACATGTTTGTTATTTACAATACAGATGAAGGTTTTATCACTACTTTCACGTAAATAAACTATAGATGGAGCAATCGGCTAATGAGGGTGAGGTGGGGTGGGAGTAAAACATTTTGCACTTTGAATAGGGCCCTAGACATCTAAGCAAAAATTCATGAAATTCAACCACAGACAGTCTTGGGCTGCAGGGGCTTCACCCGGACTCTCTAACCAATGGGAAACAGCCCATAGGAAATCCCATCTACCTTTTGATTCTCACTGGACTTTGACAGCTGGGAAGACGCATCAGATGCATTACGGGCAAATATCGGTCTGGACAGATAATACAAAAAAAGCTCCCACTGTATCCGCCTGTTTTACACATAAAATCAACGTTTGCCTGACATTATGTTGTAACTAAAGCTACATGAGGGTGGGGTTGGGTGGGATGGGGATAACCGGAGGAGGTCTCATACAAGGATAACAAAAAAATAAATTTGAATGATAACAGATAACAACGAACAGTTTGCAGTAAATAAAATAAAATAACAATCCTATATGTTACATTTCACGATATGTGGTGGAGGTTTGTTTGTTTGTATGGTGTTTTACGTCATTTTCCACACATGTGTCATAGGTCGGAATAAATATATATGCAAATTGTAATTGTTTTCTATTTATTACCACACCACAAGCAAGTGCGCCTTTAACGTGTACATGCCTAGCATCCCTTTAATGTAGCTACCTGAATAACTAGGTAGCAATAAATATTTATACAAGTTGTTGTTGTTTATTACAAGCCACTGTAACAATAACGTTTACTTGAACAACATGACAATATCCCTTTAATTTAGCTGCCTTATACTAAAACATATACAAGCCTTGTTTAGCACGGTCCGATGACTTGAACAACGCACGTATGCGCACGATTGCACTTGCATTTATACAATATTATTGACAAGTCGTGTATGATAAGTGTGGAATAAAAATTATATATATTTATTCCGACCTATGTTGTATATGACGGTCAATTTCTTTTGGTGGAGGCAGACCACCCACATGTCCTGGGTAGAACCAGTACTGTACACCTCCCGCCATCCGTAAGAAACGCCACTTCCTCAATTACAAGTCGAGCTGTAGTGGGATCGAACCCGCAGCAGTGAGAGGCCAGAAGGTTTACAACGCAACGTCGGTATTGGAAGGAGAGGGGATGGGGACACTATAAATACATAACAGACAACATTAATTTAACCAATAATAAATAACAGTCAATATTATTTCAAAAATAAAGTACAAATTTTGCCAATTACAGCATAACACAACAGTTTAGTTACACTTGTTGTCATCATGTGACACTTGTTGTCATCATGTGACACTTGTTGTCATCATATGCTGCTTCTCACAATTTAAAAGTACGACAGTTTAAATTTTAAAACTATAAATTAACATGAAAATACGCCTATTGTACAAAAAAGCTCTCAATGTCTCGCCGAAATCTCCTCAACGTCAGTGGCAATTTCAACCATCCATTTCCCCCCAGGCCATGGTGCTGTTTCCCTAGGCTGAATCAATGTAGCATAGTGTAGCGAATAATTCAAAAGCAGGCCGAGTGACCAAGGCTAGAGCAAAGCGTCTTTAAAAATGTTGTTACCTCAAAACGAGATCATACCGAAAAACGGGTATGTCGATGATTGGTCAAAGTCAGTTTTTAATCCTGAAAGGGATGGTTTTCTTCAATATTTTTTTGTCATACCCTTAATGGTTTATACTCTTGTTACTCTGGCTTCTTTCAAGTCAATAAATTACTTGCTTGGTGGCTTTCTAGGCTTTTGTTGTTAGTCATTTATATACATAGAGGATATGCGTTGGTTCGGAGTGTATATAGATAGGTACGGAAGCGTATTCGTGCCTCGTCTTGTTGGATTATATTGAATTTCTCAATTTAAAATAACTCGAGTTGTTATGAAATATATCAATAAATCGATATATTTATGTCGACAAAACACGATGTAATTCAATAAATTCAAAACAAATACGTTGAAAT
Source organism: Cyrtodaria siliqua (assembly GCA_037043455.1). Classification (NCBI taxonomy): domain Eukaryota; kingdom Metazoa; phylum Mollusca; class Bivalvia; order Adapedonta; family Hiatellidae; genus Cyrtodaria; species Cyrtodaria siliqua. The sequence continues at coordinate 16,985 of JAWPHD010001815.1, read as the reverse complement.
TGTTCTTTATTTTATAATAAATCTTTTTTAGTGAACTTGCCATTTGTTTTCTTTTCTGAAACAAAATCAATAAAAAATTATCAATATAAAGGTACTCGACACAATGAGTATTATCTGTATTCCACGAGATATTTATTTCAAGCTATGTACAGTTTGTCGATTATATGATATAAATATGTCGATTTAAAATCTAGAAAATGATAAAACAATTCGAGTTAACGTCATGTTTTAATTAAATCAAATTTACACCGGAATGATTAGCCTCGGTCGTCCGGCCTACTTCTGGTTTCCTTGCTACGCTATGTTACGTGTATTCTAGTCTCGGACAGTTTGCTTGTATTTTTGTATTGTGTTTTACGTTATTTTCAACACATGTAAGGTTATATATGACGGTCTATTTTAGTGGTTGAACAGACCACCCACTTTTCCTGGGTAGAACCAGTACTGTACACCTCCCTCCATCCGTAAGAGTCGACACTTCCTCACTTACAAAATGATATATAGGGTCCTATAGAAACCACAGCGTCCGAACGCAATGGCATCGTAGGTTCGCACTGTACTGCAAACAAGGACTTGAAACTACAATGAAAGAGACAAAAAACAACAGAAAGGGTGGTGAAGACAGGGTTACCGACTTGGAACGGTCAGTCGGCAATAAGGCCTACTGGTTAGCTTGAATCGATTTTATATGCGCACAATCCTCGCTATTATCCTGTCTTCAGCGCCCAAATAGACAAGACAGTGTAAACAAAACTACATCCCATCAAAAGGAATTCTCTAACAATAAAGTCCACATTCAGAGAAACTAGCTAAAGATACACATACAAAATAATAAACATCTAAGGATGTATCCAGAATCGTACTGAACAACCATAGTAGTTGCAGCTAAAGAGAAAACCAATCTAGGGTACGACCAGAAAACCCGAGGGACGAAAGCTCATGCACCCACCTCCCTTAGTCGAGCTCCCAGTGGGATTAGAACCCGCAGCGGTGAGAGGCGATAAGGTTTACAACGTAAAGTCGTTAATCTCTCGGCCACGGAGACGTTAGTCTCAGACAGTCAAAACCGTATCATGTATATTTCGTATAAGTGTTACTTGCAGATATCGGTCTGGGCAGTTTAGGCCGATTAAAGAGCCCACTAGCGATTAGCAGACTGTATTCGCCCCTTTTTTTGCAAATAAAAGTGAACTTTGCATGACGGTATGTTGTAAATAAATCTACATCAGGAAGGGGTGGGGTTGGGGTAAAACATTTTGCACTTTGAATAGGGCCCTAGAAATCTAAGCTCAAATTCGTGAAATTCAACCACAGATAATCTTGGGCTGTTGAGGGCTTCACCTGGAACCGCTAAACAGTGGGAAACAACCCATAGGAAACCCATCTCACTCCAGATTTCCACTGGACCTTGACAGCTGTGAAGACGGTATCATGCATCTTTCTGGCAAATATCAACTGCATTATCTCATATTTTCGAAGGTTTCGCATGCACTAGATCAAATAAACTTGGATCATACTTGTGTGTTTTCATATATGGAATCTAGGTCAAAAGTTAACATATAAATCGTTAAGGCAGTCAAGACTGTATAGATTAATTAAAGGACTGAAAGCAAACGTTATCGAACGGAATAGGCGGGCAATTACGCCTCAGTAACAGGTAATCATAAACAAAGTGTTTCGGAACGTATTTTTTAATTTAAACAATAGTTAAATACGCATTGCTTTTGAAAGAAAAACGTTCCAAGGAAGATGTATAGCAAACGTGTGGTGGAAGAATGTGTTTATCAGATTTGGACGTGCCGCGGAAATTTTAAGTCTGTGTTTTGAATGAAATATAGGTCACACTCGTCTCCGCTACGACATGCTCCCCCCCCCCCCCCCCCACCCCCCATTGTTAATGACATGTAAGGAACGAATATCTCTTGGGATTGACAATAGTGTTGGTAGAACAATATCTGAACTTTTACAGAATAGTGCTCGACATGTAGGCCGTGATCTTCTCGTAAATTACAATGCATCATTAGGTTTTCCCCGTTTTACACGTTCCCTATTTAAAAGTCTGCAATTAAATAATTTCAACAGATTCATTGTATATCAAACTTTAGCTACATGATTTATAGAATAACATCCTACAGTCATTTATTTGCAGACAATATGGAGTTATTGAGGTTCCTACTTCTGACTATGTGTCATCTCCTGACGACAGAATCAGCAAATTCTACTATTGATCAGCAAGTAACTGCTCAGACAACGCCATTACTACACAGCAATGAACATATTCTACAAATTTTGAAAGAACTTCAAACTGAGTTTACATCCTTTAAACAGTCATTCCAAAATGAGTTTTCGACCTTCAAGAAATCGGTTGGTGCTCTGTCGAGACAAGTGATGCTGCAGCAGCTGTTTGTAGAAGAGCGAATTAGATCAGATGGAGATTCAGGCATCAAAATTATTCGGAATCGTTATTATGCAACCAAATCACATTCAGGTTATTCAGTCGGTGTCATACACGACCACACGGGCTTAGATAGAACTTTAGGAATGGGTGAAATTATTGGCGTGCTCAATGGGGTAGAATTTAGGACAAGGCATAATGATTATAACCTAAGCATGCCTTCAACTTCCAAAAAGGATTACAATGCCGTAGAGGATATTCAATTTCCACCAGTTCCGCCGTCAGTACTCAACAAACACACAGTACATGAACAGATTGCAGAGATGCGAGAATACTTCAAAGCTTTCCATGATCAAGACGAGCACCGTCGTGACTGGAAGCCGTATTTTAAACCAGCACTTTGCTACCTTGAAGGCGGATGGACAACAACTACAAAGACATTGGAAGAACCGTTCTCAAGTGAAAGGCATATCCAGGATGGTAGTGAGAATGGCCTCGACAATGATTCCTATCTGCCCACGACTATAGTCAATGTAACTGATAAAGGTGAGCCAGTATACGCCCAGTGGAATTATCGTATTCTTTGTCATCCGGTGCAAACCCAGCTGCATCTCAGGGACTTTAATCTTGTTGATGACTTAGCCAACAGGATGCGCTTGAGGAAAAACATAACGGCATTCGGTCAATCTAGGTCAGCCCGCTTTAAAATTGCTCCTTACGCATGTGGCACTTATGACACAGAACAAGGATATCTAGATTGTCCAGATAGGTCCTTAAGGTATGAAATGCTCGATAAAATCATGAATGAAATCCCAGGGAAAGATAACTACGAAGCCTACTTGACAGATGACGATTTTGATCTTCAAAAGTATAGAATTGAAACGAAAAACCTAACGGTTCTAAACGTTGCTTACTATCACAAAGTGTACAAGGTCACGGGCCAATGGGGTAATAATATACGTAGACGTGGATTCAATGACAACAACATGTTTGTAGCAAAGACTACCAATCCGAAAATAGTAAATATGGAATTAGAGAACTGCAAAACTAACCAAACCACGCATAAAATGGAATGTCATAAGTTTGATGCGCGATATACATATGCAATTCCACTTGAAATCATCTGGATGACCCCGCTGTCCCAATGGAACCCGTACAATCTAACCGTCTACAAAAATAATCGTGATTTCCACAAAATAACGGACGGCGCACGTGACGGTGGGCATACCAAAGAAAAAGCATATAACGGAACTACTACAAGCAACTACTATATAACGCCTTCTGAGTTCTTTCATGGTGATGAGGTGGACAAGGATCCGGCTGATACTGCCAAAGATACTGTAGGCGTTCTGGATCAGCAGGGGGAAGTATGCAACTATAAATGTGTTCATAATCTTTTTTGTTTTGTTTGATTAGAAAACATAGGTATGTTTGTAGCGTGATTTATCGTACGCTAATACAAATGTTTTTATTTTGGGTCTTGGGTCGTGTATGGCTCCGCAAAGAGATCACATATCTCGGCTTGTATGAGGATTCTTTGAATTTCATTTGTTTAAACTACATGGTGCTTTATGTCATATGTTAAGCATTGATCATATGTATACATGTAAAGGTGCAGAGTGAGTTTGTTAAATTAATTTTCTGAGGTAAATAAGGAAAAATAATAATTTGCACCCCGGTATAGTTTTACAGTAGCTTATTATCGATAACTTGAAATTTTAATGACATATCCAATCATGTTATAAATTTATATAAAGACCCTGTGAAAAAATGCACCCATCCTGTGGGATTAAATAATGTATATATAGAAGACATACTGAAACGTGGCTTCATGTTTCCTAGGGACTTAATCGTATTTTCATAACTATACTGGTCCGATTGCATATTTCAAAGATTAGCACACATATATAGACAAATCAAAAACAATATCATTTTCAGACACATATTAACAACAATGTCATACTAGCCTTATACTAATTAATGAGGGGCAACACTATCCTAGAATGTGCTTTTGGACGTGTTTTTGCATGATTCTGCTGTGACAGATAGATATGTGAATGTTCATAAAAAAGAAGGTACACATGTAGATGTAAAAGTCGGACAGTAAATATAGCATGCAAAGACACTGTCAACCACAAACACGCCCAAAAACAAACAACAAATACACAGATGAATAAAAGGCAAGATATGACATCACAAACATAAAAGGGTTGACAATAGGGCTAGCGCCTTGGAACGGTCAGTGGCAAATAAGACAGTAAATGTGGCATGTCCACCGCCATATGCATGCCATCTTCGTGATGCTTAAAATTCTGTACTATTGATTTTATGAACAGTCTCAATCAAACCGAGACTGCAAACTTTCTTATTTATCGCGTTCGGCCGTTTCAACAGGTCTACTTTCATACTCTTTTAAACAAAGTTCTAGGGTGCACCAAACCTCACGCTTACCATATTGTCATCCCAAGACAGTGTACATAATTATAGTTATCCCCGCCATGTTATATTCTCTAACATACAAGGCAGCATTAATATTCAATGTAATATAACACATAAATGATCATGTATATATATATATATAAAATAGCATAGAAAGCCACAAAACAAGTACTATATATTTATTTACAGGTACGAACAATGTCTGCTGCAGGTTATCGCGTATTCTTCCCCGAGATACCCGGTGTCGGTATTATACGTCAACGATATCCCATAATGCCTGTGTACGCAGAACGCAGAAGGTAGTACCGATTGGAAAAACATGATGGCTCTACAGGATATTACGATGGACATGAAGAAATTGACTTCCATGTTTGAGAATATAAACGAAAATATAGATCTAAACGCGCACCCTGCTGATGTCCACTACATTACCTCGACAACTCACGCCATTTCTCCAGGAATGCACTTGCATGACCTCTATGTTACCGCGGAGGAAATTGCCGCGTTGCAAAACAACGGAACAACCGTCCGTGTGTTCACGACACCGAACAACGGCCATCAACACGATCTAGAGCTAGCAGTTGACCTAACCAATCCTTCAAGGCTTAAGATACTTTCCTGTGACGGACAAAAGCAGTGTCGGGATAAACACGATGTCTTTGTTTTCAAACAGTTTAGATAGATTACATGTATGTAATATTAGTTAGTGACTTAAACACCCTGGATGTACACTGAACGACTTTAAAAACGCAACAGGGAGATAAACTAAGATAACTGACATATTTCAATACAAATTAAATTTTAATTTCATCTATTCTATTTCAACAATATCTACAGTTGATTTGCTGAAAATGTCATTCAAATTGATCAACAATAAACTTGGTATATTCAGAGCATTAGAGTACGACCCCCAAAAGCAAAAGTCACAAAACTAATCCCCTGTAATCCAATATGCGCAGGAGATGTCAGGCGTGCATTGCCGCTAATGGTGGATATTGTGACTTTTGCTTTTGCGGGTAGTAATGTTATATTTTGAATTTAACAAGTTTAATGTTGATCAGTTTGAATGCAATTTTCAGCAATCCAACTGTAGATATGGTTAAACAGAATAGATGAAATTAAAATTGTATTTCTATTGATATGTCAGTTATCTTAGTTTATTTCTCTGTTGCGTTTTTAAAGTCGTTCAGTGTATGTATGTGTATGTATGTGCGTTCTGTTTATCGTTGTCTTTAAACATTTCATTACTTTTCTTACCTAGAATTCGTACTTGTCAATTATCAAATATAAAACCATATTTAATTTGTGTGATCAGTGACAGAAGATACCAGTTAAATATATTTGTTATATTTGATAAGTGGACATGAAGAAATCAGAGTTATTGACAAATGTATCGGTCTGATTATACCAGTTCGCCGCAGCAATACCAGAATCAATACCAATCTTTAATGTTAGTACTAATATGTCTTTTGACCATGTCAGAAACCATCGAGACTTTACTACTAACAATAGAAACTCATTTCCACAATCGGAACCAACTACCGGTCCATGGACACATGCACGCGACGCGTCAACTTACGGTTGATTTAGATTAAATAACGACACTTTAGACGTATCATCGAAGTACACCTATTTGGGAATACTATTTAGCAGAAGTGTATCATTTATAATTCTAAAAAACATATTGCCAGTCAAGTCACCAGAGCTCTATACAGCCTACTGAAAAAAAGTAAAGCAAAGCATCTTTGTCTACCAATCGATTTACAAACTGACATCTGTAATAAAACAGTTAAACCTATTTTGTTATTATAGGGGTGTGAAATCTGGGTGTTTGGTAATTTAGAAATAATAAAAAGTGTGCAACTAAAGTTTTTAAAACACGTCTTAAATATAAAAACTTCTACACCAAATTGTATGGCTTATGGCGAAACCGGTACTATGCCAATCTTAATTGATATTTACACGAAACTGTTATCATTTTGGTCAAAGGTAGTGTCTCCAGAAAGTAATAAACTCTCAGCTGATGTGTACATATTATTGCATAGCTTATACAAATATAGCAGTAGTACAAAGACAATATTAAATTCCAAATTGCTTAAATGTATCAAAGAAATCTTAATGAAATGTGGTTTTGGTGGCATCCGGGAAACGCACGACTTTCCAAATAGTAAGTGGTTGAATGCATCCGCGCATCAAATGCTCGTAGATCTATTTTTAAACGAATGGTTGAAATTTCTAGTAGTTATTATATATACAGATTATTTAAAACTAAATTTGGCTTTGAGAGGTACTTGACAGATACACCCAAAAGAAGAGACGACATGTTTTATAAATAAATATCACTTTTCTCCATTTTTGTCCACAGATATAAATGTGTTCTGATCAGTACTTAGGAATATTAATTTAAAAATATATATTAAACACTTATATACTTAATAGTTGTCAAATACGTTTTAACTAGTAACATATACAGTTGATCTTGAAACTCACCTATGAAATTATACAAATTGTCATTAACTGGAAAATAGTGTGTGTATTTCATATACATGTTTATATGTATGTACTATTGGCATGTGAACTGTTGGGCGTAATGCCTTATGTTTGAATAACATATCTATATATCTATGATAGTTTAGAACAAGAAACCATAAGTTACCATTTGAAACTGGACGCTGGAATAAAATTGTGCATAATAACAGAGATTGTACTTTATGTAATGAAGATATAGAAGATGAATACCATTACTGTTTAACATGTAAAACAATAAGTTTGTTACGAAAGACTTTTTTGAAAAAGAAATACTGTAAAAAATATACATGTACAACATTATGAATTCAACAAACAAGATAGAATTTAGAAAAGCGTGTGAAATTGTAAAGCAAATATTGAATAGATTCAAGTAAAAATGTATGCGTATATGTTAATATGAGATTTGGAAAATGTGTGTAAAGACTGAGTCATACGAGAGTGTGGTTGTAAATTACTTCTTCGACAGTGTTGTGAAAATGAACTATATATATAAATGATATAGGCAGTTTTAAATTACGAATATAATTTAGCTGCTCCAATAAATACAGTAAATTAAATTCACTTGATGTAAATCAGTCTACTAATATATTGTTAATACTAAATAACTCATGTAATACAGCCTTGTACGATATATTCTATACGCATTACTTCATGTTTTTATGTATATGTATGAACTGAGTGAATAAAAGATTTGTATTGTATTGTATTGACATCATTTCTAATTCGTTCCACCTCAAATTGACATGCTACATACACCAATTATATCCATTTCACCTTATATTGTCTGCATTCTCACTCGCCGAGTTTGACAACGAGAAATGTTGAGATATATAGGGGGAATCGGCTATTGCCTCGCCCCCTATAAATCTTACTGACCCCACATCATTCTGTAGGGGGTCAGTAACAAACCCAATAACTAATAATTTATACTTATGGAACATCAATCTTTTATTGATAAACACTCACATCAAGTTTGGAAACGATCAGATGGAAAAACAAAGTAAAACATAGCATTTCACACTGTTTTTATTTATTTGACCTAGCTGTTTTTTACTATTTTTTCGAGCTTTTATTAGTATAATACATAAACCGGTCTTATTTGGTAATATTTTTTTTTATAAATGAAGGTATTAAATGCCAGTTTGAGATGTAGTGGGGGGGGGGGGGGGGGGGGGGGGGGCAGTTTATAAGGCAGAAATTGAAGATTTGGGTGTGCAAATATGCAAAGAATAAGTATATTTTAGATAAACTGTCTTCTATAAATGTATCCCAAACATAACAATGTTAGAGAGTTAGAGAGGGAAATAATGTTAAGCAAAACAATATTATATTTTTTAGGGAAATTTTTTATCTAAAGCGGGGAAAAAGGTAGTCTGTTTTGCTAGGGTAACGGGCCGAACATCGGCCACTGTTTATGAAGGGAAAAAAGCCCTGAACAGCCGACGCCGACGCCGCTAACTTGATTACATAAGCTCTCCTATTCTTGAATAGTCGAGCTAAAAAATCCTTTTTTATTTTGAAAGAATATTTAAATGAATATTTGGTATTTTTTCACATATTTAAAAACTCTGGCTAGAGATTCAAAATTTTAGGGCCATCCTAGTTTTAGGTTACCTTTTCGGTTTTTGTCAGGATTTATTTCTTTTAAAACAGCTGCACATCTCAGCCAATAGTCGGTATCCGTCTCTGGCTGACATGTTAATAAAGCCGTGTAATGCAGACTTTTCTTCGGTCGTCCATGGCCGCCTATTTGTGTTAACATCTGCCTGAAATTTTTATTATTTTCTTTAAAAGTAAAATCTATGGACACTAAGAAAGACTGATCCGGCCATTATTCGTAGAGGGGTGGTTGGCAAGGTGGGGTATGGTAACAGGATAACAGGAAATTAAATTGGTACAGTGGTCTTCCCTGTTGGTGTTGACATGGCACGTTTTCTTTTCCTCTGTGGTGTTACCACCAGCTTTCCATAGGCATGCTCATCACTACCACGTATAAGGAACTTCAGTAATTCTTTATCTCCCGTTGTACAATAGCTGTGATCACTACCACGTATAAGGAACTTCAGTAATTCTTTATCTCCCGTTGTACAATAGCTGTGATCACTACCACGTATAAGGAACTTCAGTAATTCTTTATCTCCCGTTATACAATAGCTGTGATCAATGCCAGTGGACGACAGCTGGACAAAAGGCTATATTGTTATGCATTGTCCGAATTTCTATTTACGTTTGTATTGTCCAAAAACTATTCAAATATTCAACATATATTTCTCCTAATTTACATTTAATATATTCAGATACGACACTTATCGATTAAATGTATCAGTATAAAAACATATAAGCTTACTAAACCCGTAGTTTAATCAAAATGGTCGAGACAATTAAAAACTTATGTTATTTTTACCTCAATACATGAATGCGCACTGGAAGCCGCCATGTTTGGCTTATATCTGACGTACTAATTTAGTACGACGGGAACCAGACAAATGAAGCAGATACATTGTTTACACGGCTCCCCCTACATCTCAAAACTGTTATGTTTTATGATATATAATAAAGCAACTATTTAATGCCTTAGGAGTCAATGGATTATAACTATTTATCCTCGGGAGTGACTACTGACCCTTGAAGGATACTATTGCACTCGGCGCCTTCTCGGGTCAGTAGTCACTCCCTCTGATAAATAGTTCTAACGAATTAAATAGTTGTATAAACGAAAAAACAACACGGGTATGGTGGCTCGAGATTTTTTCCAGGTTTTTTTCCCCAATGTTTTTTATTAGGAGGTGGTAAGCCAAATATTTTAAGGGGATTTTTTGTTTAATCTAGAAAATGTTCTTGGGGTGACGCGTCTTTCAGGCTTTTTTTGTTTGTGTTTAATCCTTTATGCGGAGGTGGGGGTATTTTGCTGATTGTTTTATTGGGGAGTAGGTAAGAAATGGATTTCCAGGGGATCTAGGGTCGTATTTTGTAGATTTTTCCAGGTGGCACCGTAGAAGGGTCTGAAGAAACGCTTTTCTATTTGATTTGTTGTTGTTGCTGTTGTTGTTGTGTTTTAGCTCGACTGATCAAAGATCAGCAGAGCTTATTCCGTGGTGCGTCGTCCGTCTGTAAACTTTTTTTTTGTGGCGACTACTCCTCTGAAACTACTTGACGGATGTTCATACAACTTCGCAGGAATGTTGCTCTTGATGTCTATTTGATCCTTTCAAAAATTCAGGTCGGCCGGAAATTCATGATGGCCACCATGGTTAAAAATACATTTTAAAAATGCGGGTTTTCAGGCGACTACTTCTCAAAAACCGTAAGTGATATTGATTTGGAACCTTTACCAAAATGACTGGCACGACATGTAGTTGGTCCTAACCAAAGGTCATCCTGATTGGATATCAAACATGTTTGTTTACATATTGTTATATAGGAAAAATCTGTGGCGACTACTCTGAAACTACTTGATGGAATTTCATGAAACTTTACAGGAATGTTGCTCTTGTTGATGTCTATATAGATCTTAGCAAACATTTAGGTCGGTAGAAAATTCAGGATGGCCGCCACTGCTAAAAATAGATTCTAAAAATGCGACTTTGTGGCTACTACTTCTCAAAAACCGTAAGTGATATTGAATTGAAACCTTTACCAAAATGACTGGTGCGACATGTACTTGGTCCTAACCAAGATTCATTTCGATTCGATGTCAAACATGGCCGCCAGCAGCCATCTTTGTTTACATAGAGTTATATAGGAAAAACTTGTGGCGACTACTTATCTGAAACTACTTGACGGATTTTCATGAAACTTCATAGGAATGTTACTCTTGGTGTCTAGTACTCTTGGTGTCTAGTTGATACTAGCAAAGTTTCAGGTCAGTAGTGTAAAAAGCACAGTCCGCGAGCATCCCTAAGCTGTTCCGGTTACATCCACGTGACTTATACCAAGTAAACTATCGCCATAAAGGATGTTCTAGAGCCTCCCACCAACGATTCTAGAGCCGCCCGCCAAAGAGTTTGTTTTTATCTCCCGCCATTAAGTTTTTGCGCGTTTTTTTCACCGCTCATTTTAACTTTCGCGCGCTTTTTTCACTGGTTTAAACCTGTGCGCGCTTTTTTCCTGCCTACTCATTTGATTGGGCGTTCTTTTTTATTAACGCTGATATAGACACATTTTTACTCGTTGGTATTTTACTGTTGTAAACAAATTAGTGATTCACTCCAAATATTATAGTTTGACATACTAATAGGACAACCTTACTTGTTAACAAAAGGTTATACAACCCAGATACAACTGAGGTCGTTTAATTATACTTTATCGCTTTCAAAACCTGTTTTTTTAGGGGAGGGGTTTGGTCAATGATGGAAGCTGATTGCGTGATGTAAAAGAAAAACATAATATAATATCCTACTCATTTGACTGAATGTAAGCTATTTTGTATGACTTATGCAGAATAAAAAGACACCCTACATTCCATTCATGTATATCTGATATCATGATAAACAAGTTAATATGCGGAGTGGTAAGCGTTCGATGACTCCCCGGAGTACTGCGGAATACGGTTTATATTACTTTTTTAAAGGGACATACGGCAATCTTGATTTTTGTAAACTCGTGGCGTCCCGTTGGTTTTTCTTCATAAATTGTAATTGTTCAAATATCAATGTTAATTACAAGAACAGTATATAGAAATTTGTTTCTTCATATTACTAACTGTTGATTACATTTCATCAATAATAGTTATATTCAACCCTTTGGTAGAATAACGAGGAACAATTATTGTACAGTCAAAATTGTATTAAATATATGCAAGCAGGTTTAAAGTGAGAATGATACTGGATAATACATAGAGATGATAATTGTAATACTAGATAAAAAAAACAACTTCAAGATTGTCTTTTACTCACTCTTGTTGTGGTGAGTAAATCAATTATTCTCTTATCTTCAACCATGTAAAAACAACAAAAACAATCTTAGGTAATAGGCATATGTATTCAGGCAGAAAATAAACACAGCATTTCACAAATAACATGTTCTGGTCTGATCCAAGTCCAGTCGTGAGCAAGGAAAGGTCCTCCAGATACAGCAACCAGTGATGAAACGAATACATCTGAAAAATACTAAAAACTTTCTTAAACAAATGTAAAAAACACATAGATAACTATAACAAATATATGTAAAAGGAGATACAAAATAACCTATTCCTTAGAAAACATATTAATAAAAAACTCATGTAAACTAGTTCTCGACTGTATTGATAACTAGTATTGAACTGTATAAATAATGCATATAGTATGCATAAATACAACATATACAATAACAACCGTAGTGAAGGGTGGGGTGGGGGGGCACACACAAGTAATCTGCCCTCAATACAAATCCTCAAGTGACCAACTTGTATATAAGAACTGAAACACAAGAAACGCGCCCAAAACGAATACCCAATTTGCACGAGAAAAACAAACCGAGCACAAACACGAATGACGGCATTATTTTCCTTACTATGCTGTTCCCGACTACGAGAATAATTGCATGTATCCCTTTAATCATAATTTGATGTCTAGTTCTAGCTCTAGTACGTGTTATAGGTTATAATGAATTTGAATTAAGTAGTCTTAAATTGGCATCTGATTCAGAGTGTTTTTTTATGAGCGACAGCTACCGAACCGTGTAGAAAGCCCGTACCTTAAAACATGTACAAACGTGTTTTGATGTTTTTTAATATCGATCTGATTGGGTTTTACGACGCACCAACACAAACGGTTTGACGAAGTAACGTGCCAGAACTAAAACATGTATGCTATTGATAGATTACTACTCTAGGCCACCTTTTCCATCATCAGATGTTGTACCTTAATCATCAGATTTTGTACCTCTTAAACCTCATGATTTGACGACTTTGCTTTTTATGTCATCCAGTCGTGTTGTGTGACACCAGCTCAATTAATGTAGAGTATGGCTAAACTTTTGAAGCGTGCCTAGATTTTAGTAACAGACACTTGTATTCCAGTGACGGTTATATTAATTACTCACTCACTGAATACAAACTATTTTACTTCCACGTGTATATCAGTTATCAACCGTCCCTAATTGGGGGTTATAGACTTAATACCACTACAAATAGAAATCGTCATGAACAGACTATACATTAAAACCTGAAGTTATTATTTACCATTAAGGTGTATATAACACAACTTTACTGTACTAGTCGTTTAAATAAAAGAATGAAACAGTACTAAACTCACGCACGTGTGATTATACCAAATTGGGGATGTATGTCATTATAAGATATTTTAATACAGCTTGTGTTATAACTACTGTGTTCAACACACGAGTAACTGAGTAGAATGTGTATGGTTATGTGTAAAAAAAATTGAGTTATGCATTCTGTAAATAAATGGAGTAAGTATAGATGTACAACTACTACTACTGCTATTTCTGCTACTACTACTCTACTACTACTGCTGCTAGCTGCTGCGCTGCTCTGCTGCTGCTGCTTGCTTCTGATACTCACCTACTACTACTACTACTACTACTACTACTATTACTACCACTTTCCGACCCTTGTACTATATATGACCATTATATCACTATCATATATTGTTTATAATTATATTGTTTTGTCGAAAAACTTTCAATTGGAAAGTATTATATTATTCCATAACGAGTACAGTAAACCCAAAATGGTTTTATTTTCTTTCAATGTCAAGGGCTGCTTGTGGCGGAATGTGGAGATTTCTTCCACAGGAATAAACAGCCTATAAAGCGATGATATATTATCAGTTATGTATAGACTATTAGATGTAGATTTAATTAACTGAGTCCGTAGGGCGAAAAGGGGTGAGTTTGGATGCCCCGTATTGGCAATTCGGATGGTAGGGAATCTGACTACTATATGTTCTTCCACTTGCGTAACAAAACATAAACAGATTGTCCCACTCCTGCCACTCATCGGTCCCTCTTCTCTACTCATCTTGCGAACAAGCTTGAACGCGTTTAACTAATCTTAAGAATGTCATCAGCCGACCTCTGATCTGTTTGAACTAGTATAGAAGACGCCACTAACCATCTATGGCAACTGGACGCTATTTAAAAGGGGTTGTAAATGGCGCCAATCAAAATGACTCGTAAATTTAAACGATCCATCCTATTTCCGTAATGCTTATAATGCCTATATCGTAAGATAGATATAACCTGGCGGGGATTTCATTATTTACACGTCACGTTTTTAATGGGATGACAATTGGATAGGAGTGAGGTAAAGTGCACCATAGAACCTAGTTAGAACTCCTCCGCATCATTTTTGTCATGGACTCTGTTCCAAGTGGCAGCCTATATTGTCATGGACCGTCCCAATGGTGGTAGCCCTATATTGTCAGTGGGACCGTCCCAAGGTGGCAGCCATATTTCCGTCATGGACCGTTCCAAGGTGGCAGTCCCTATATTGTCATGGACCGTCCCTAATGGTAGCAGCCCCTATATTGTCATGACCGTTCCAAGGTGGCATCCCTATATTGGGCATTGACCGTCCCCAAGGTGGAAGCCCTATATTGTCATAGGAGCCGCCCAAGGTGGCAGCCCTATATTGTCATGGACCGTTCCAAGATGAACAGCCCTATATTGTCATGGACCGTTTCCAAGGTCGCAGCCCTGTATTGTCATGGACCGTTTCCAAGGTGATCAGCCTATATTGTCATGGACCGTTCCAAGGTGGCAGCCCTATTCGTACATGGACCGTCCCAAGGTGGCTGCATCCTATATTGTCATAGAGACCGTTCCAAGGTGGCATCCCTTTATTGTCAATTGACGTCCCAAGGTGGAAGCCCTAAATTGTCATGGACCGTCCAAGGTGGCAGTCCTATAATTGTCATGGACCGTCCCAAGGATGGCAGCCCTATATTGTCATGGACCGTTCCAAGGGTGGCATCCCTATATTGTCATTGGACTGTCCTCAAGGTGGCAGCCCGTTATTGTCATGGGACCGTTCATGATGACAGCACCTATATTGTCATGGACCGTTCCAAGTGGCAGCCCTGTATTGTCATGGACCGTCCTAAGATGACAGCCCTTATTGTCATGGGACCGTTCCAATGGTGAGCAGCCCTATATTGTCATGGACCGTCCCCGAGGGGCAGCCCTATATTGTCATGGACCGTTCCAAGGTGGCATCCCACTATTGTCATGACCGTCCCCAAGGTGGAAGCCCTATATTGTCATGGACTGTCCCAATGTGGCAGCCCTATATTGTCATTGGACCGTTCCAAGATGACAGCCCTATATTGTCATGGACTGTCCCAAGGTGGCAGCCCTAGTATTGTCATGGACTGTTCCAGATGACAGCCATATATTTGTCATGGACCGTCCCAGGTGGCAGCCCTATATTGTCAAATACTATATTATTATATTTATTATGTCGCATATGTTGCTGCTATTTTCCTTTTAATTGTATTTTGTTTTGCATGCGTTACGTTGGTTTTCTGAGTTCTGGCGTACTGAGGCTGTATTTCCTGATTGTTTTATCCCTACGTTTCATGAGTCTTGGCGAATCACTGTTCAATGATCCGTCATTGCATCCAATCGTATTTTAACAATAGGGCATGCGGTGTAGATATCATTTTATTTCGTTATATATACATTTTGTAATGAATAAACAATAAACATTATTTTTGAAGGTCTTTATAAACATTGCTATATATTAGTTAATCAATTTTGGCATAGGCTCTTACATATTGACAGGAAAAACAATAATATGTAACATGTATGACTACTCCGGTTTACGAATACAGTTGAAATTACAATCGATGACACAAAACAATAACACACTGCTCGAGGTGCCGCTCTCCACATACAGTCCTTATAACAAATTATCCCGTGCTTTAATTGACATTTATCACATATTAATGAAATACAACAGTTTTTTATGTTTGTTTAAACAAACAGTCTGAATCTCACAATTCTGTCAGCTTGAAAGAATTCAGGTGGCTCGTATTGCTTAAAAAGTCCTATCCCCAAAGAAATTTCGCTTCGAAATCGCGGCTTGCATTGCTTCCTGTTGATCAAAGTCTCGATGGTCACGGAGTCAATCACCGTATTTTGTGTTGGCCTTAAAGGTGGTGTCCTTCTTACATAAGGTTAAATCATGTAGTCGTCCATGAAATTGATTTTTATAACTTTCCGATACGCGGACCTTAGATCCGATAGAAAAGCTCGCGCCTCAGACCCGTACCACATCAATTCTTCACTATCCGTCATTTTGCACTGTAGATTCGATTTTTTTTTGACACTGTGAAAAGCTTTCTGAACCAAGTGGTCCCAGCTGTCTTTCTTCGTCAGAAAACATTTCGCTTTTCAGCATCGACGTATTGGTATCGGATATAATCAGCAATATCCTCCCTATCGGTTATTATTTCCCGTCGAATCAGCGTCACTATCGGGCTAATGACGCCATGGAGTCATTGTCCTCTTGAGTGTTTCCCTCTCTTTGCTCGTCGTTGATGGTCTGAACATTTTATTCCGACGTTTAAAAGCCTTTCCACAAAATACACAACTGTTCATTCCGATATCTGAAATCTGAATGAGGAGGTGTCAAGGACGTAATGGTTTTTTTTTTTTAAAGGATGGTTAACCGGCTGTT